>JAKSZT010053895.1:263048-300052 GCA_026826555.1 Tolypeutes matacus
CTTGAATAAAAGGGGGAAATGGTAAAGACAAATGAGTTCAAGTGGCTAAGAGACTTCAAAGAGAGTCGGGAGGTCATCCCAGAGGTAACTCTTACGCACACCTCAGTAGGAGCTCATAGAACATCTAAGTGCCTATCACCCCACTCAGTGGGGTTCCTGAGAGCTCTCGAGACACCCTGGTCCTATATAAGGGGGGATAGCCCCAGAGACTGATGCCTTATCAGTGGGTTCTATTTTGGAATCTATGCTCTTGAGAGTTTCAGAATTAGACTCAAATAAGTCCTCCCTGCACATGGTTCACCAGTCCCTTCTATTCAAACCTATATGTGATGCTGGAGTTTTTAGGTATACTTACAGAGACTGGAGCCTCCCGCCTACCTATGTGACAGGTGTGCATGAAATCTAGGTGGAGCTGCAACTCCTACCCTACAGCTCAATGGACTCATCCAAGTCACCTGGTGAAGAGACAACAATGGGCAATGGCCATCCCAGGGAATGGAGAGGGCCTGCATCTGCAGGCAGGATATTCCCACCCACCATATCCATGGGATATAAGCCCTCTCTCACTTGGAGTTGGAGTGGACATCACCATCCCAGTCGCCTCTGGATTGGGGGAAGAACTATGGACTAGAGTGGACTTGATGGTATTCTCTTGTTCACATATGGTGATTCTAGCAATGCAAGAAATTATAACAATGAGGTGGAGCCAGTGGCCACTTGACACTTTTGGGGTAGGGAGGGGATCAGAAGTTGAAATACAGGGGCTTCTTTGGGAGTTGGAGGTTGTCCTGAGTACTGTTGTGGCAACGGATGTAGGCCATTTTAAATCAGCACAAACCACTAAGAACTGAGTGGGAGAGAGTGTGGTCTACAGTGTGAACTGTGGCCTATGGTTGGTGGCAAGGCTCCAGGATGTGTAAGTTCATTGAGGATGGTGGGCCACACTGTGGGAGATGTTTGTGTGGGATGTGGTGGGAGGTGTGGGAGGTGGGCAACATGGGAATCCCAGTGGGTTCCGTGTAATATTTTGGGTAATCTAAGCACCTCTTAAAATGTATGTATATATATATATATATATATATATATAAATAACATTTTTGTAAGCAAATACACATATATGCATATATATTTATAGATCATTTTGCAAATGTTTGTATGTATTGTGAGAATTTTGATTTTTACCCATAATAAAAAAAAAAAAAGAAGACAATGACAGAACATACAGAAAAAAGTGTAAACATTCATAAAAAATAATGGATCTGATGGTGATAAATGGCACAATGCAAGAAATGAAAAATATGCTGGAAGCACGTAATAGCAGAGTTTAACAGGCAGAGGAAAAATGACAGACCTCAAAGAATGTACATCTTAAATCAGACAGCTATTAGAACAGATAGAAAAAAGATAGAAGAAATTCAGCAGGGAATCCAGGAATTGAAGGACAACAAGAAAAACAGAAGCATACACATTATGGGCATCTTAGAGGAAGAAGAGAAGGGAAAAGAGGCAAAAGGAGTGTTGGGGGAAAAAATGGCTGAAAATATCCCAACTCTTGTGAGGGATCTGGATATACATGTCCAGGAAGCATAGCACACTCCAATCTGTATAAATACTAACAGGCTTACCACAAGACATATACTTATTAAATTGTCAAATATTCAAGACAAAGACAAAATATTGAAAGAAGCAAGAGAAATGAGATCCATCACAAACAAGGGAAGCTTGATAAGATTAAGCACTGAATTTTCTCTCAAACTATGGAGGCGAGAAGGCAGAGGTATGATATAATTAAAATGCTAAAAGAAAGAAAACTTACAGCCAAGAATTCTGTATCCAGCAAAGCAGGAATTCAAAAATGTGGGAGTGTTCAAAATATTCACAGATAAAAAGAAATTAAGAGAGTTTATCAACAAAACCCTGCCCTTCAGAAATACTAAAGGGAGTTCTGCAGGTTGAAAAGAAAAAAAAAAAGGAGAGAGAGGGTTGGAGGAGAGTATAGAAAGGGAGATTATTAGCAAGAATAGCTAAAAAATAAAAAGGGAAATAAAAGCAAAATATGACATACATACTTTAAGAAGAAATTGATAATGTAAGTACTGTCATGACAGTAATAACACTGAATGTTAATAGATTAAATTCTCCCATCAAAAGACACAGAATAGATAAGGAAATAGGACTAATCTATATACCATCTACAATAAACTCACCTTAGACCCAGGGAAGCAATGAGGTTGGAAAACGATTTTACAGGCAAAGAATAACCAAAAAAGGGCATGAGTAGCTGTATTAATATCAGACAAAATAGACTTTAAATGCAAAACTATTGTAAGAGAAAAGAGACACTATATATTAATATAAAAAGGGGAAATCTATCAGGAAGAAAGAACAATCTAAAATATTTATGTACCTAACCAGAATGCCCCCCAAAACATGAGAAAAGCATTAGAAAAACTAAGTGGAAGAATAGATGCCTCTATAATTATAGTGGTGGACTTTAATAAACCATTGTCACCATTGGACAGAACATCTCGACAGAGGATCAGTAAAGAAACAGAGACCTTGAATAATACATCAGAGGTTCTAGAGCGAATAGACATGACATATACAGAACATTACACCCAAATACAGCAGGATATACATTTTTCTCAAGCCCAAATGGATCATTATCCAGGATAGACCACATTCTAGGCCACAGAACAACTATCAATGATTTCAGAATGACTGAAATTATACAAAATAATTTCTCTGACCACAATGGAATGAAGCTGGAAATTAATAAGGGGCAGAGAACCAGAATAAGGCACAAAGATATGGAAGTTAAACAACACACTCTTACACAATCAGTGGGTCAAGGAGGGAATTGCAAAAGAAATAAGTAACTACCATGAGACGAATGAAAATGAGAACACAACATATCAAAACCTACATGATTAAGCTAAAGCAGTGCTGAGAGGGAAATTTTGCCATAAATGCCTATATTGAAAAACAAGAAAGAGCTAAAATCAAAGACCTAACTGCATACCTGGAGGAATAAGAAAAGGCACAACAAACGAATACCTGAAGAAGCAGAAAGAAGGAACTAACAAAGATTAGAGCTGAGCTAAATGAAATTGAGAATACAAAACCACTAGAAAAAATTAACAAAGCCAAAAGCTGGTTCTTTGAGAAGATTCATAAAATTGACAAACCCTTTGCTAGACTAACAAAGAAAATAAAAGAGAAGATGCAAATACATAAAACTAAAAACAAGGGAGGGATATCCCCACTGATCCCACAGAAATAAAGAGTATCATAAGAGAATACATTCAAAAACTGTATGCCAAAAAGTAGGATAACTTAGATGAAATGGACAAATTTCTAGAAATGCAAGGCAGCCTACATTGATGAAAGAAGAAACTGATGAACTCAACAAACCAATCACAAGTAATCAAATTGAATTAATCATCAAAAATCTCACAATAAAGAAAAGCCTAGGACCAGATGGCTTCACAGGTGAATTATACTAATCATTCCAGAAAGAGCTAACATCAACCTGCTGAAACGCTTCCAAAAAAAATAGAAGTAGGGAGAACAGTGCCTAACTAATTTTATGACGCCAAGATCACCCTAATACCAAAACCACCTAAAGGTACCACAAGAAAAGAAAACTACAGCCCATTCTCAAATATGAATCTGGATGCTAAAATCCTCAAAAAAATACCTGCTAATTGTATTCAGCAGCACATCAGATGAACTATATACCATGCTCAAGTGTATTTCATCCCTGGTATGCAAGGATGGTTCAACATTAGAAAATCAATCAATATAATGTACCACATTAACAGACTAAAAGAAAAAAATCACACGATTATCTCTAGTGATGCAGAAAAATCATTTGACAAAATACAGCATTCTTTCTTGATAAAAACACATCAAAAGATAGGAATAAAAGAAACTTCCTCAACATAATAAAGGGTACATATGAAAAACCCACAGCTAACATCATATTCAAAGGTGAAATGCTAAAGATTTTCCCTTTAAAATCGGAAACAAGACAAGGATGCCCTCTGTCACCACTCTTATTTAATATTGTGTTAGAAGTACTTGCTTGAGCACTTAGGCAAGAAAAAGATATGAGTAATACAATTTGGAAAGAAAGAAGTAAAATATCACTATTTGCAGATGAAGTGATCCTATACATAGAAAGTCCTGAGAAACCTACAGAAAAGCTTCTAGACTGATAAATGAGTTCAGCAAAGGAGCAGGATATAATATTAACACACAAAAATCAGTAGCATATCTGTACACCAATAATGAGCAATCTGAGGAGGAAATCAACAAAAAAATTCCATTGGCAATAGTAACAAAAAGAGGGAAGCGGCTGTGGCTCAGTCAGTAGGGCTCCCGTTTACCATATGGGAGGCCCCGGGTTCGGTTCCCGGGGCCTCCTGGTGAAGGCAAGCCCGCCTGCACGGCGTGGCAAGCACAAGCAGCAAGGGGGGGATAAATGAATAAATAAATAAAATATTAAAAAAAAAATAGTAACAAAAAGAATCAAATATCTAGTAATAGACTTAACTAAAGATGTAAAGGACTTGTACACAGAAAACTACACAACATTGTTAAAGGAAATCAAAGAAGACCTAAATAAATGGAAGAATATTCCTTGTTCATGGATTGGAAGACTAAACATCAGTAAAATGTCTGTCCTACCCAAATTGATTTACAGATTTAGTGCAACTCCAATAAAAATTACAACAGCACTTTTTATTGAACTGAAAAAGCTAATTATGAAATTTCTTTGGAAGGGTAAGGGTCCCCAAATAGCCAAAAACATAGTGAGGAAGAAAAATGAAATTGAAGGAATCACGCTACCTAACTTTAAAGCATACTACAAAGCTACAGAAGTCAAATTGCATGGTATTGGCACAAGGATAGACATACTGACCAATTGAACTAAATTGAGAATTCTGAAATAGATCCTCCCATATATGGTCAACTCATATTCGACAAGGCCATGAAGCCCACTCAAAAGGGACAGAATTACCTCCTCAACAAATGGTGCTGGGAGGACTGGATATCCATATTCAAAAGAATGATAGAGAATCAACATCTCAAGCCCTATACAAAAATTAACTCAAGATGGATCAAAGATCTAAATATAAGAGCCAAGACAATAAAACTCCTAGAAGATAATGTAGGGAAGCATCTATTCTCATAGATGCTTGTAATTGGAAATGGTTTCATAAACTTTATGCCCATAGGCCAAGTAACAAAATAAAAAACAGACATGTGGGAGGGACCTCCTCAAATTTAAAAACTTTTGCATTTCAAAGGAGTTTGTCAAGAAAGTTTAAAGCAGCCTACTCAATGAGAGAAAATATTTGGTAACCACTTATCTAATAAGTGCCCAATATCCAGCATATATAAAGAAATCCTACTTCTTGAAAATACAAAGACAAACAACTCACTTAAAAAATGGACAACAGGGGAGCAGATGTGGTTCAAGCAATTGAGTGTCTGCTTCCCAAATGGGAGGTCTTGAGTTCTGTTCCTGGTGCTTTTTAAAACAAACAAAACAAAAAACAAACAACAAGCAAACAGATGAAAAAAAAAAAACAAGTCAGGAGAGCTCATGTGGCTCAGTGGTTGATCTCTGATCTCTGGCTTCCCACATAAGAGTTCTCAGGTTCAATCCCCGGCCCCAGTAACTCAAAAAAAAAAAAAAAAAAAAAAAAAAAAGGGCAAGAGATTCGAATAGACACTTTTCCAAAGAGGAAATACAAATGGCTAAAAATCACATGGAAAGATGCTCAACATCACTAGCTGTTAGAGAAATGCAAATCAAAACTATAGTGAGATATAATCTTATACCTATTAGAATGGTGGCTACTAAAAAAACATAGAACTACAAGTTCTGGATAGAATGTTTAGGAAAGGGAACCCTTATCCACTGCTGGTGGGAATATAGAATGGTGCAGCCATTGCGGAGGATGGTTTGGCAGTTCCTCAGGAAATTAAGTTTAGAACTGCCTTATATTCCAGCAATCCTAATGGTGGGTATCTACCTAGAAGAATTGGAAGCAGGAACATGAACAGATATATGCACACAAATGTTCATAGTGGCATTATTTCCAAATGCCAAAAGTTGGAAGCAAGCCAAGTGTCCATGG
Source organism: Tolypeutes matacus (assembly GCA_026826555.1). NCBI lineage: Eukaryota > Metazoa > Chordata > Mammalia > Cingulata > Chlamyphoridae > Tolypeutes > Tolypeutes matacus. The sequence goes on from JAKSZT010053895.1 coordinate 269,201, forward strand.
ACAGATGAATGGATAGGCAAATTGTGTTATATACATTCAATAAGATATTACTCAGCTGTAAGAAGGAGTGAAGTATTGACACATGGAACAGTATATATGAATCTTGAAGACCTTATGCTGAGTGAAGAAAGCAGATCACTAAAGGACAAATATTACATGACCTCACTGATATGACCTAAGCAAATTGAGCAGACTCGCTGAACTAGAGTCTGGAAGATAGGTTATCAAGACAAAGAAAGGGAGTAGAATGTGGTGAGCTGACACTCAATACAGGCAAAACCTATGATAAGGTGGAAGGGGGTGGGTTGGCAGTTGATTGGGGTGATAATGGTGCAGGAATGTGAAGGTGTCAACAGTGCTGGAATGTGAGGGTGAGCAGGTTGGGGGAGGTTGGATTGGTCTATCCAGGAAACTGGGGGGGAGGGTTTGAGGAAGGAACAGGTAAACACTGGGGATTTGTAGGTCTGTGGTTAAAACTACAATGTGGGGGGAGTGGATGTAGCTCAGTGGTTGATTACCTGCTTCCCATATACAAGGTCCAGGGTTCCATCCCCAGTGACTCCTAAAACAAACAAACAAACAAGAAATAAACAAAAAAAAGAAATAAACAAAAAACCTACAATGGTGGGAATGTTCTTTTAGCACACATGGCAGGGGGGTTATTGGTGCAGAGCATTGGTGGTAGGGAGATATGTAGGAAAAGGCACACCTGTGTTCACACTTCTATGGAATATGAAAGTGTTCATCTTGTCATAGGGTGTTATCTCTGTAAGCGGAGACCCACATAATAATCAAGAAAATATTAAACTCCCATCCTGGGGAGTCCTTCTAGGTTCTCAAACAGAGGGGCAAGAGTCTCTCGAGAACATAAGCAGTGCCTAACAAAAGAAGACGGACCAATATTCAAGCCCTATATATCAATGCATGTAATGAATATTATTCTTCAAAAGTGCAACCTAATGGTTACCATGGCTTCCCAGGAGAGGGAGAGGAAAGAATGGATTGAGCATGGGGCATTTTTAGGGCATTGAAATTGTTCTCCATGATCTTGTGATGATGGATACAGGTCATTATGCATTTTGTTAGAACTTATAAAAGTGTACAGTACAGAATGTGAACCAGAACATAAAACATTGACCATGGTTAGTGACAATGTTTCAATATTTGTTTATCAGTTGTAACACATGTACCATACTCATGTAAGATGTTATTAATAGGGATAAATGTGAGAGTGGAATAGGGTGGAGTAAATGGGAATCCCTATATTTTCTATGTGGCTTTTCTGTTACATAAAGCTTCTTTGAAAATAAAGTGAAAATAATAAGACAGTGGGGAACCGACAGGAGAAAGTGTCACTTGTCAATGTACATAAAATATAACAGATCTTACAGGTATTAAGCATACAATGCAAATATTTTTTAAAATTTTATGCATAAATTTATTTTATTTTTAATTTTTATTTTGTATTTTTGATGATTTTTTTTTTGGCTTTGTTTTTAGGGAGGTTTTAGATTGTAGAAGTGGCAGGGGAGGATCACAGGTGTGAGGTGCCAGTTGTGGGGGGATATGTGGGAAGGGGTGCATCTGGAGCATGTCTCTATGGAATATGAATGTGTTCAAGTGGTCAGGGGTATTGTTTTAGTGGATGGAGACCCACACAATAATCAAAATAATATTTAATTCACATCCTCAGTATTCCTGCTATGTTCTCTAATAGAGAGGCAAGAATCCCTAGATACATGGGCAGTGCCTGAGGAAGGAGGACAAACCAATAAATCAGGCTCATGATATTGATGCTTGAACTTATGAACATTGTTCCAATGAAATTGAAACTTAGCCAAGTATTATATGTTGCCTAAAAGTTACTTCCTGAAAGCCTCCTTGGTGCTCTAATGTGGCCTTTCTTTAATCCAAACTCAGCACATAAACTCATTACCTTCCCAATGGTTTGGGACATGACTCCCAGGGAAGACCCTCCCAGGCACCAAGGGATTTTTACCAAGCACCAACTATGCAATCCATTTGGAAAAAGACCTAGACCATAAGGGGGAAATATTAAAGACAAATGAGTTTTATGGCTTAGATTTCAAAGTGCATTGGAAAGTCATTCCAGAGATTACACTTATGTACATCTTAGAAGGATAACACTGACTGCTGCAGTAAACAGTGCCTTGAGCAGGGGGGGCTACTGAGGGCTCTAGAGACATCTGAACACAATTGGCAGGGCAGACAGCCCCAGGAATTTGGTACCCTGTCAGTGGGTCTTACTTTGGAATATATGATAACCTAATCCCCAATGTACTGGAGTTGGACTCTTTTATAATTTTCTTACATATGGCTCATATGCCACTTTTATTTGAACTTATAATTAGTACTATAACTGTTAAATGTCTGTCCCAAAGACTTAAATCTTCCTTCAGTTCATATACTAGCTGAACTCAGCAGAGTTGCAGCCAACACCTATCCTCCAATTCATTGGACTCACCCATGATAGCTAATGAAAGGATAATGATGGACGATGCCCATCTCACAAAACAGAGAGTATCTACAGCTGCAAGTGAGACAGATCTACCCATCTGCCCCATACAATCTAAGCCTCCTCTCAATCAAACAGAGTGGGCATCACCATCCCAAATTCCTCAAAATTTAAGAATGAACAAACATAAGGGGAGATTGCAACTATGGAATAAAGAAGTCTTATTATTATTCTAGTAATGGAAGAACTTGTAACAATGATAAAAAGGCAGTGGTCCCAGAGGTTCAGATAGGAGAGTGAGGGAAGAACAAGTGCACAATAGGGCATTTTTGGGGACACTGAAATTGTTCTGCATGATATTGCAATGACGGATACAGGCCATTATACATTTTGTCAAAACCTATAAAATTGTGCAGTGCAAATTATAAAACATAATGTAAACTATAGACCATGATTAGTAGCAATGTTTCAATATGTTTTCATGAATTGTAACAAAGGTACCACCCTAAACGAAAGATATTGTTAAAGGGGAAAAGTGTGTGTGTCAGGGGGTGGGGTATATGGGAATTCCCTGTATTTTTGATATACCACTTATGTTATCTAAAGCTTCTTTAAAAATAATACATTTAATAAAAAAAAATTAAAGATTTAAGGACCCTAAACAAATAGTCAATTTCTTCCTCAAATTTTTTGCCAAATAGGAAGCTGCTTAGGGTAGGAGACTGAAGCAAAGCCAGAGCTATGAAAACAGAGAGAGTGTTTACTTCCACTTAGCTCTGAAGGCACAAGGATTCACCTGGGGATTAGCCTAGTGATCACATGAGGGTCCCATGAACAATTACAACCTAGATTCGACTGACCTCAGCTCTTTAGTTGTACTAAATCCCACATGCTATCTGCCTAGAAGAGAAAAGGAAGAGCCTTCCGTGGTGAAACAAAAAATCATCTGAAGACTTTATAATTCTTATATATATTTTTATACTTAATTTATTTTATGTACAATTTAATGTTTATACTCTATAATTTTACATGAAAATTTATATTCAGTTTTTCAATAAAAATTATTAAGCATGTCAAGAGCGAGGTCCATGTGTTCATACATTTATTCCTGCCAAGAAAATAAATGCTTGTGAACCTCATCTCTTGACCCAGTCTTCTCATATAGTCTATGGAGGAAGGCAAAAGTAAAGCAAATTTATATGGTAGCAAAGTTGATTCTACCAACCAGGGCTAGCTATATTACAATCAGGTCATAGTGAACATGAAAATGCAAGGCCCTTCATTTCATAAGCAAGGGTAAAAATGCCATTAAACATACCAAAATAAACAGATTTCCTCTCTTCCATGGTCTCTCTTTCAATTTGTGATGTTGTTTTTTATTTGTTATTTAATGTTGTTCTAAGGAAAAAATTTAAAAGTTAAATAGTTAAACATAAATTGACTTTTCATCTTTTTATGGTATGATGTCAGTTTTAAATGCAAATAGAAGAGTATTTTATTCGTATATCAGTATCACCAAAATAATATATATCTCACAGATCTAAATCTTTATCAAATGTGATCATTTTAGGAATGAATTAGCTGTTCATCTTCATGTCTCATGATTAGAGTCTGAAATCTGAGAATAAGGTGGATTATCTACTCTGCTCCTCAAATGACTGCAAAGTGAATAATGCCAAGTAGTCTAGGTGGGTAATTTTTGAAGTACATCATCAGTATGTCATATTCAAGAAGATTTAAAAATAAAAGTGCAACTAAAAGGGAATTGTGACAAGGCCAACTGACAAAACTACCGTGGATTAAGTATGGGTTGTTTACACAAAGGTAATTTTGAAGGTATACCTTGACTCAAGTTATGGAGCAAGCAAGGTAACCTTGATAAACAATGGCATTAATCAAAACATGTAAAATTTCTCAAATAAAAATTGATTAACCTTAAATACTTTTGCTTAACGCTTTTGCTTAACACATGATAATGATATATATCAAACTAAACAGTATAAGTCTGAAAGACAGAATAAGAAGCAAAAAAATAAAGAGATTTAAAAGAAAATATGAAAGATATTCTAATCAGAAAATCATAGAAGTTCAGAAAAAATGGGGAAAAAGAAATATTTGGAAAAAACCTAAGGTCTGAAAAATTTCCAGAATCATTGAAAGATACTAATTTTTAGATATAGAAATCTTAGTGAATCCCAAGCAAAATAAATAGAAAGCAATACACATTGGATTCATCATATAGAAATTCTGAAAATGCATCAAAGAACAGGATATATGAAAGTTAACCAGTGGAAAGAGAGAACACCACAAAACAATGGAAACTGAACGGCATACGTTTTCCACAGCAATAATGAAGTCCAGAGAGTGGAATATCTTTAATATATTGAGATAAAAGAAACCACTTAATCTATAAATTCATACACAGGAAACACAACAAAAGTATATTTCAGGAATTTTGGTAAAATACTTATATTTGCATCATCAATAACCCCAACTAAAGGAAAATCTAAAGATGTACTTCCATTGACAGTTTTTAAATGTGAGAGGAAGGTCTCAGAAGCGATAAGAAATGGTCAGGAGAAATGTGGGTAAGAAGAAAACAAAAAACCACTGACATAGTTATTATGTTTAATTTTTGGGCTTAAAAACTAAGGAAATAAAATACCACAAAAATATCATATGACAAGAGGGATGATCAGAGTTAAAGTGATATAAAGTCCAATAATTATTCAGTGAGAAAGAAAACAGTGATTAACCAGAAAATCTCTAAGGTAATAAAAGGACTGAGAAAACCTAGAATAACTACTAAAAGAATAGTCATAGAGTGTATACTTTCAAAGGATTGGAAATCAAAAATTTGTAAAGCTAAAAATATAATTTAATGCAAAGGAAAGTATGAAAGAAGTGGAAAAAAACAGAAGGAATAGAAAATAAGAAGGCACATAATAAGATGATGGAAATATATTCAAATTAACATTAAGCATAATAAACAGATAATAGACCAAAAACAGATAATTTTTAGACAGCTTTTTAAAAAAATCTAGCTAAAGGCTGTTAAACAAGGTACATATAAAACATAAATATACTAATAGATTGACATTAAAGGCTAGAAAACAATAAGGTAAATGTTAATGAAAAGAGCACTGGTATAGCTTTACCAAATTTGAGGTAACATAATTAGAGATAAAGAAAGTAACTATAAATGACACAATGTTTAATTAATCAGGAAGAACAAAAAACCTCTAAAATTTTAAGAACCTCACAAAATGTTATTTAAACAGAGGAAGCAAAACTGAACAAAACTGAAATAAGATATTTATAGAGCCAACAAAATTATGGGAAACTTTTATAATCTCACTCAGCAGTTGCTAGATCAAACAGGAAAAAAACATTAGTAAATATACTGATTTTAGTAGCATAATTCCCAATGTGATCTAACAGACGTATAGCAAAACCTCATGAAACATGACCTGCCCTAATTCACAGGAATGTGAATTCTAGCCCATAATTCTCGAAATACCTCGCAACAATGCCATCTTCCACATAAAGTGATTGAATTGTTTGGATTCACCTTAGCGTTAAGGCAAGACGTTGTTCCATATAGAGTGCTGCATTCATCCAAAATTATAGAAAATTTCTCAAACACACATGGCATCTTTAGAAAATTTAGACCGTACCATTCAATATGCATTAATATGCATTAATCTGGAATTTGAAATTTGTGTTTATCTTCAACTACAAAGATAAATAACCTTGTCTTCATTTTTTCACTTGAGGATCTGCAATGGGGCTTGAGATGAGCAGGTTTCATGGGCTTCTGATGCTTTGTGTGAGCCAGATCTATACTGCGTGAATATGGAAGAATATAAGGAATAATCTGCCCAAATTTAAGTAGCAAAATGAAAATGTTTAGAACTGTTTCAACAGACTTGAAGAGACTTAATTCATTTAGATTCACAGAAATTGTTTATTTCAAAGGATTTTTATAAACACAGCAGTGAGAAAGGCAACTTAAAATTGACTTTTCCACTTGGCTGTTCATCTGTACTGCAGTCAGAATTAACTTGGACCACCACTCTGCACTGCACATTAACCACTGGATAGAACTGAGAGGTAACCTAGATCTAAAATTTGAGAAGGACCTGGAATATGGGAAGATGCTTAATTACTACATAGCAATGATGGAGAAGCCAAGAATAAGGAGTAATTCATGGGTTGTTGCAACACATACAGGACTTTTCACTCTAAGTCTAATGGCAATACCAGCACCAGACTTGTATTGGGTAAAAGCCAGAGTATTCATAGCATTTTCAGAGATTAAGTGGGCAAGTCGGATTATTTTAAGAAGTTACCAACCTGGTAAGAAGGCTCCTGAAGTAGGAGAGTGTGAGTATATAGGGATGGCAGGTTTCAAATATTGAATAAGGTGAAAGGATAGAGATAGGGAACCAGTCCTCATGTTGGGAGAATATTGTTTTTATCTGTGACAAATAACTGTATGCATAGAACACTTCTTTGTAGTTTTAAACCAGGCTAATTACAAAGATATTCTCAGCACAGTACCCTGAATGATGTCATGCATTAATATTTGTTGATTACTGAATGAATGAATGAATGAATGAATGAATGACATAATGGATAAATGGGTGTATGGGTGGATGGATGGATGGAGAGATGACTGTACGCACATATGGGATGATGTGGGAATGAATAAATGAAAGATGACAAAATAAATGGATAAACCAGTAGATAAATTCTCATATGGATAGGTGCATACATTTTAGTTATGGATCAGATTTAGTCTCCTTGATTACCTCTTGGCAACACGGATAATTTCCCAGCAGATCTTGGAAAATGTTAGGGTAAATGCTGAGGTTTAGAAAAGAAGTACATGGAGTAGAGAGGGCCTACTAGGCAGGAGTGTCCTGAGGCAGACAGGAATGATCAGAAAGAAGAGGAAAATCAGAAGATTTACAAAAAACCACCTTCTAGGGCATTCTATAAATCTTAGAAATCCAAAATGTGAAGTCACATGGATATTGTAATTGACTAAATATCTCAAACAAAACAGAAAAGAAAAATGTAGGATGGACTGGAGGGGCAAAAAGTAAGCGGGGGTATTATGCAGAGATGAGGAAGTTACTGAAACCCTTAGGGTGAAGCTGATGACAATACATTTCCTGATGTGCTCCTGGGTACCTCAGGACTGAGAAAGTGGCAGAAGAAGCTGGGATCATTGAAAATGTGCTGCCCTACTCCTTACACAACCAGAATGGTATCTGCTCAATCTCCTTCTCTTCCTCCCCCTCCTCCCTTTTTGACTTCTCCACTTCCTCCTCCTTCTTGTCAGACCATTGCCTCCAATAGGCTGAATCTAAACAAACCTGTTACAAGAAACAAGCAATATAAGCTCAAGAATATAAACGTGAATGAAAGGCTTTTTTACAAAACTTTTAAAATTGAAGTTTATCATTCATACGTGAACATCCATAAACAGTAAGTGTATAGTGTAAGTTTGAACTTATAAAACAAACATGCATATCGTCATACAGGGCTTCCAAAAATTACCCCACCACCAACACCCTGCATTGTTATGAAACAATTGCTACAAACAGTGAAAGAGCATCTTCAAAACATTAGTACTATCTATAGCCAATATCTTACATTTGTTGTAGCTTTTCCCCAACCCACCCAGTTAGAACGTTGGAATGAAGGGCTTTTAAAGTTCACATTCATGGGCAAGAAAACAAGGTGAGAAAGGAGATAACTTGGGGGTACATGAGTGGAAACCCAGGTCTACATATGCACTGCAGAACAACTGGATGCTCCAACATAAAGGTGGGTCTGAAAAATTCACCACAGCAGTGACTGCACAGAGATGCTGTTAAAGGACAGACCACATTTTTATAACTCTATTCTCAGACAAATGAACACAATTTGGGGCTGTAAGAGGTCTATATTGTTTTTTCCCTAAACTCTGAGAAACTTGGAAATTACCAGGCAGCTTTCAGGACACTTCTTCCTTCAAAGTGTCTTTATTCCCTCCAAGGCACTGCCCTCTGCAGATCATCCAGCTAATACATCTGAATTTTTACTAAAGACAATTAGGGTAAAAGACATTTTGCCTAATAATCTCCTTTAATTGAAGATTTAAGTTGTAATTTCAGTGTTTCATATTAGATAGAAGAATTTTAGTCACTTTCAATATTTTGCCCTCTTTTAGATCTATTTCCTTCTATGTAAATATCAAACTTTTCAGGCAACTTGCCTTTCCCACTAAAAAGCATTTTGAAGAAATACTTCTCAATATTTGGTTTTAAGGATTTGATTCAGAATTACAGTTTAGGAAGATTCAGAACTACTTTAGTATATTTATGATATTTTCCTCTTATTTTACAATATATGGAACTATATAGCAAGTCGGCACCTATTTATATTTTCTTCTTATTACACTCCAAATGATTGAAAATATTTTATGGATACTGGTATTTTAAATTAAATTTCCCTTTATTTTGACAACTTTAAGTCAGAAAGTATTACTGATTCATGTAAAAATCAATATTTCTTTAAATATTTTAAATAAGAAGTTATGAAAAACACAGAAAAATAGATTTCCTACCCACTGAACACTACTACTAAGTTTTAGGTATATTTCATTCCAATTTCATCTACTTTTTCTATTGGAAATATCTTTAACATGAATTCTTATATATGGTTGTGATTATAATTTCTTGAGAGTTTTGTTTCTATTATTTTATCTACAACAAAGTAAATATTTTCCACTTTCCAAAACATTTTTTAAATTTCTATTTTATTTTATAAACTATGTATGCCTAAATTTAATTCCTTTAATGTTGAGATATTTTCAATGTTTCCCTATTTTATTTAATCTTTTATCTCACCGTTGTTCCAAAGAGTTTTATACTTCCTCCTCTTCTCTACTTCCATTCTTTTCTCCCTTATTACTTCCTGCCTTTTTACCTTTTCCCCCTTTAAAACTTCAGTCATAGGCTTGGATTATTCTGAATTCCTTCTTCAATAAACACATTCATCACTCGTGCATATATATTACTTTTACGCATCTATTTTGATTTGTTCCCTTGTTTTTAAAGGCACTAGAAAATCACATGACCCGACCTAAGATCTAATACTTCTAATTACCTCTAACTCGAGTCTCCTCCCTCCTCCTGACCACCCTCTAAGAACTCATGCATTACCTTAAATTTAATGTTTCTGTGAACACCAAATCTGTCGTCTACATTTCATATTCTGTAAAAGTGGGGTTTGGTTATCAAACAGTTATCCTGGACGCACACACCAGGACCACGGTCCTGAGCACCCGGCACTGCCGGCACCCAGCAAGGGCCGAGATGGGACCGCGGAATTGGCCCCCAAAGGGCCCGCTCGGCCCTGACCGCCGCAGCGCTGAACCAGCCGATGGCCGCCGACAGGACCCCTACTGCGGAGACACCTTCGCTCTGTATTCGCAGCCCAGCCGGCCCTGCCCGCCGCCGCCGCCCCGGGCGAGCCCGGCCTGATTTCAGGGAGCCTTTCTGGGGGGCGGACTAAGCCGCACCGCCTCCGGTCCTGTGGCTAAATCGCCCCTCTCACCTGTTTGCCGGCTGATGCCGCTGACGCCGCCGCCTATCTCGGCTCCCCGCGACCGCAGTTTCCTGCGAGCGGGTCCTGGTTCTTCCTGCAGCCGCCGACCACCGCCACCCCCACCTTCAGCTGCGCCCAGCGGCCCTTCGCTTAATCGGTGCCAGCTTCGCCCGCCTCGCCCCGGGCGACCGGCGAGCTGCGCTGGCTGTCCGTGGCCAGCCGAGGGGAACTCGTGAAGACGCTGCGCCTGCCCTTCTTTTGCTCGGTGCTCATGGCCATGACCTTCCCGACAGCCCCCTAGAGCAAGCTCAACCACATCTACCAGTTCGTGGCCAGCAGCCTCCCTTTCCACCAGCACAGCGAGGCGGCTGGCAGTACCCCATCCGCCACAACGTGTCGCTCTTCAAGAGCCTGCAAGGAGGACACCCAGGGATAGGCAATTACTGGACCCTCGATCGAACTTCGGAAAAATGTTTCACAATGGAAACTTCAGCAGGAAGCAAAAGCGCAGTTCCTGTGCCAGCGGCAGCAATTCATCCACAGGGACATCTAAACCAGAAGAAGCCAAACCTTCCTCTTTGCTGAGGCCTCCCCAGGCCCCAGAGCCTCCTGACTGCACCAAGAGTGCTGCCCATTCTCCAGGAGGAACCATGCTCACATTCATGCCTTGCCTCAACACCTCTTAAGCAGTCTCAGCACCTTAAGTGTCAATAGCAGCCGGAGGCGTCATCTAGCTCTCCTTGGCAGCCACCACCTTGGGATCCAGGGGGTCCAGCTGCCCTCCAGCAGCAGGTACCCGCCCTCATCCACCCCACCAACCCCTTCCCATCTACCTCCACCCCCAGCTTCATCTCAGAGGTCTTGCCAGACACCTTGCAGCTGAGTAACTGCAGCAGCAATAACAACAGCCAGAGATCTTCCCATTAGCCCTTACCTGCCTTTACCTGAAGCAGCCCCTCTACAGCTTCAGCATGGTCAACAGCCTCATAAACCCCCGGGAAGGCTCCTAGGTCTAGCGCAGTGCTTTTCAGACTTTGATGTGCACACCCGGAGATCTTGAAATGCAGATTTCGGTTCAGTAGGTCTGGGGTAGGGCCTAAGAGTCTTCATTACTGTGGAGCTCCCAGCCGACACCTGCAGTAGCAAGGTTGTGGATAACTCTTTCTACAATCCAGCAAGATTTTTCAGGGTTCCCTAGATAAAGGGCCTCCTCAGAGAGACATTCATCTCATTCCATTCTGGGACAGAAGCCCCTGAGTCCTATACAGGCAAGAACCATGTTTATTTTCTTCATCACTACATTACAAGGCTGCAAGCACAAGTGCGCATAGGGGCTGGCTAGTCAATATGGGCTAAAGAAGTTGTTGAGTAAGAAAATTAACAGGAATTACAAATGGCAAATGAAACCATGGGGTGTGTTTGGGAATGGGCAGTTGAATTCTGCTGTGGTAGCTGGTTATCTCCTGCTAAGCAGCATTCTGGTTTTTCTAGAAGAGCCAGTATTCTGGATTTTTATTTGAAACTGCCGACTATTTGTACTTTGCCTCTATTTAAAGTTTAAAAACACTGTACAAGGAAACCTTGACAATCCTTGAGCTATATCCATGAACCACCTCTGCTTATACTCAGAAGCATCTGGTATACAGTACACACCAAAAGCAATGAACTATCAATTCCAGCCAAGCCCAGTGTGCCAGGCACTGTTCCAGACACTTTACATGTATTCGTGTATTCACTTATTTACTTCTCTCATCATTCTTAGGAGACAGATATGACTGTGACTCCGTGTTTTCCATATGAGGAAAGTGAACCTCTGAGATGTTAGGTAACTTTCCCAAGGCCACACAGATAGTAAATTGTGGAACCAGCATTAAATCCAGGCTATCTGACTCCAGAGCTGGTGCTTGTAACCTCTACGTTATAGTAAAAACAAACAAACAAGCAAAAAAACAAGCCAGCATCCACAGGCAAACATATATATATGGCAGCAGGAAAGGAGCTAGATCTAGATTTCATTTTCCAAAAATTCTGGTTGAAATGAAAATGATTCAATGGTTCCCTTGTCAGTGAGGGTGGACAGCCCCTGTGTTCTGGTTTCTGACAACCTGGTTTCCTGTTTCTTTTAGGCCCTGGGTTTTTCATTTATTAAAAAGTATTATTAGAATTTTATTTGAAATAGTTTTTAATGGAATTTTTATAGTTATTTAACACAATAAAACAATTTCAGCCAAAATTTTTAATTTATATATATATATAAATAATTTACTTTTAACATTCTCAATCCTTAGAAGTATCTCCATTTTGATGATTTTTATGGTCATCCTCCTAATACTCAGCAGAATACCTGGGATTTGGTGAACATGCAGCCAGTATTTGTTGAATGAAAGAATGTATTGAAAAACTGTTCATTAAAATGTGTAGATTTGTTGACAAAGAAAGATATAGTGGCCTCATACAATAAATTAAATAGTACTTCTTTTGTTATTATCTGATAAAGTTATTTAACATTGAAATATTCTATTTAAATTTTGAAAGGATACAACTATAAAATCAATCTAGTTGACTTTACATGATAGAAAGATTTTATTTACTGAAATAATTCCCTTAATAACTAGAGATCTATCCACACATTCCAAGTCTTTGTGAGTAATTTCAGGTGCATTAAATATTTTTAGGAAATTGTTCAAATTTCATCTAAGTTCACAATTTCATGACATCAAATTCCTGACAGTATTTCATTATTAACATTTTAGGTATTCTATGTCTATAGTTATTGCCCTTTTACATTCATAGTTTATTCAAAACATTATTTCTTTGCACCTTTAATTTTTCTTTTTTGAACTTTCCAGTATGACAAATGAGTACAACTAAAAAGCTCAATCAGAAGGGTTCCAGGAATATGGCATATGTGGGATGACAGGGATCACCTCACTTACAAAAACAGCAGAGGAAGGGAAGAAGCTGTCCAAAGGAGCTGTTTTGGGTATCTGCAGACCAGTAGAGTGCCACACTCATTGTCCAGGAGGGGGTGGGGACAATGAGATGAAATGAACAAAACAAAAACTGAGTTACTGGTCCCTCAGCTGGGAACAGTCCCCATCCCCTCCCCTCAAGGTGAATAGCCTCTGTAAAACCTGTGACTTATGGTGACCAGCTGAGAGGGGCCTCTTCCTACCTGGGAAGAGGGAAGGTATGGTAGAGGGCTGAGTGTGGTTTCTCTTCAGTGAGAGAGTTTAAACAGCAGGGCCCCTGTTTGAATCATGGTTCTAAGTGGCTCAGAAACACCATCCAGCAGAGGTTGGAAAATCACCTCTGTGGAAAGGTTCACCAAAAAGCACCATCTTCTGGCAGATAAGGAAAGGAAAAAAAAGATTATTTTTGAGTCTCTCCTGTCCCTATCCCCAGGCCCCACTGGATCTGGTTGGGGCTCCATTTGTATGTCCCTGACCCTTGAATAAGTTGAACCAAAAAATAAAGAAGAGCAGTGAAACATAAACATTCAACTATAAAGCCAGTAGGCAAGAGAGAGAAATTGATCATCATAGTAAACTCACGAACATAAATAGATGCCTAGACATCACCAAAAATTACAAGCCATACTAAAATACAGGAAGAGATGGCCCAACCAAAGGAGCAAATTAAATTCCTGATGACATACAGGATTTAAAACAACTAAACAATGATACTCACACAAATCTCCTGAATCAATTCAAGGAATTGAAGGATAATATGTCTAAAGAGATAAAGGATATTAAGAAGACAAATTGTGAGCATTAAGAAAAATTTGAAAGCTTGCAAAGAAAAGTAACGTATTTTATGGCAATGAAAGACACAATGGATAAAATTAAAACTACATTAGAGGCATATAATAGCAGATTTGAAATGGCAGAAGAATGCATAATTGAATTAGAGGACAGAGCATCTGCACTTGAAAGGACAGGATGACAGAGAAAAGAATGGAAAAATGTGAACAGGATTTCAGAGAATTGAATGACAGTGTGAAAAGCACAAACATACATGTTATGGGTGTCCCAGAAGGAGAAAAGAAAAGGGGCAGAAAGATTATTTGAGGAAATAATGGCTGAAAATTTCTGGACCCTTATGTAAGACATAAATATTAATATCCAAGGACAATGCATCCCAGACAGAATAAATCTGAGAAGACCAACTCATAGACACCTACTATACAGAATGTCAAATGCCAGAAACAGAGGATTCTGAAAGCAGCAAGAGAAACGTAATGCCTCATATACAAGGAATGCTCAAAAAGTCTACTTGCCAATTTATCATCAGAAACCATGGAGGTGAAAATACAGTGGTATGATATATTTAAGAAGCTGAAAGATAATTGTTGCCAGCCAAGAAATCTTTATCCAGCAAAACTATCCTTCAAATATGAGGGTGAGTTTAATGTCTTCACAGATAAACAAAAACTGAGAGATTTCATCACTAAGAGACTGGACTTACAAAAAATAATAAAGATTGTGCTACAACCTGAAAGGAAAAGACAGGAGAGACACTCAGAGAAGAGTGTAAAAATGAAGATTATTAGTAAGAGTAACAAAAACGGTAAAATTAGAGACAGTAGTGATATGATAACAGAAAGCCAAAGGATAAAATGATAAAAAAAAAAAAGTACTCCCTTTACAGTAATAACACAATGTTAATGGATTAAACTCCCCAATCAAAAGACACAACTGGCAGAATGGATAAAAAATATATGATCCATCTATATATTGTCTACAAGAGACAAATCTTAGAAGCAAGGACACAAATAGGCTGAAAATGAAAGGTTAGAAAAGATATCCAAGGCAAACAGTAACCCAAAAAGAGCTGGAGAAGCTACACTAATATCAGACAAAATAGATTTTAAACATAAAACTGTCAAACAATGCATCATTTTCAAAAGTCTGTGCATCCATGCATGATTTACCAAATTCCTGTGTTAATGGTGTGTTCTCTGCTGGCTCATATTGTAAGCCTTTTCTATAAATTAAGGTCTCGCATTACAATGGGTTTTCTTATTTTGTATAACCATTTGTTTACTGTTGCTTCACATTATTTTGTAGAGTACTTCAAGCATTTACATTTTTCATGAGCATGCGTACAATTGCTGTCCAATGCAGATATGCACAGTGCAGTTAAGATTGTTAACTTCATAACTTTTTTTTCACTTCTTCTAATAGGAATCTTAAACAGAATTATAATACACTTTTCAACAGTAGAGTATACTTTCATGAAGTTATAGATTATGGGGCATGAAGGTGGAATGACTAAGTAAATGCAAATGTTTACAGATAATTTGATAAATATAGCTCTTGCAATATTTTCTCATTATCCACTATTGATTTTTGTAACCATGTGTATTGTGTATGTGAAGGGTTTACAAATGTTATCGTGGTTTTCTTTCACAAAGGACCAATACATTATTTAATTCCTTCTTTTTCACATGTAAATTTAAAATGTAATATTTGAAATGGTCAAATATCCTGTAAGTAAAATTTTGATGACTGACTTTAAGGCTTGGGTGATATTAAGAACCACTCTACATTTGGAGAGAAATTGGGAGGCAATGTAGTAGTTTCACTTGAAGAAAAACTCTTATAAGATAACAGTCAGGTGCCATCTGGATCTTAAGGAACTTCCTTTTTTCCAGTTCAGTCAATTGGAATAGTATTAGTTTTTTTGTTTTTCTTTTCTCTCTCTTCTCACTGGGCCGTTCCCATACAATGAATGAAGGCGATATCATTAATTTAAGAAGCCTCTCAATGATGACCAATAGATTGTTTAATTTTGTTACTTTTATCTAAAACCCAGCGCATGCCTTCACAACATACTTTAGTCAAAACAACTAGTTGTATGCCTCCCTTGCAGCTAGCATTGCAATGAATGTGTCAATGTAAATACTTTAGAATACTGCAAAGGGTAAGCTAATTGAATGCCTTGAAAGTATTAACCACTGGTCAGATTTTAAGCTTTTTTCAGTATTAGTTATATATGCACTGGATTTCAGTTCTATGAGGTTCCAGGAGCATTTATACACCTCGCCTTCCTTGGCAAACCTGTTTCTGTGACATGGCAGTGCAGATGAAACACTATGCATTGAAAGCACTTTTTGTAATGAGTTTAACCCCATACTCCAAAAAGGAATGCCAATTAAGTTGCTCTAAATGTATCATCAACTTAATCATAGTACCTTAGTGTTCATTCCTGTTACTTGCATATTTTCTTAAAAGAAATAGCTGTTAATGCATTTTTGTTTTCCATTGAATGTGCACTACTGAATAAGTGTAGGAGTTTTATGTTTACCATGCAAGTCTTGCAACACTAAAGATATTTTGACTGTCAGGCATGGTGGCTATTTCTGTATAAAAGAGCCTTAAATAGAACATTGTTTTTTAGATCAAACTTTTCTTACCCTCACAAAAATTGCCGCTTTGCAATAGAAATTGTGGCATAGTACAAAAAAAAAAAAAAAAAGAAAGAAAAAAAAAAGAAAAAAAAAAAAAGAAAAGAAAACAGAAAGATAAAGAAAGATACTTTCTCTTGCTCAGCAGTGGATGATTAAGCACTGGCAGGGCACATTTCTATTCTGCTTTGCTCTCCCCTCTCCTCCAGACCTTGCCTCTTCAGCTTTGAGCTGCTCCATGGGCCTTGCCTCTTGGTGGCCTCTTTCAATGCCTCTGGGCTCCACTGATTCCATCCTTGGGCCTCCAGGACCTCTCCTTCTGTCTCTGAGACTATTTTTCTGCCTATGTGGCTTTTAAGTCCTCTGTTTATAAAGGACCCAGTAAGATGATTAAGATCTACCCTGAATGAGGTGGGTCTTATCTTCAGTTAAGATCCTACTTGCAAAGAGTCCACATCCAGAGGAATGGATGAACTTTAAGAACATACTTTTTGGAAGTCCATATACCTTCAAACCATCCCAGTTATCTATGAAAATCTTTCAATGGTTTTTAGTTCTTACCAAAATAATCCCATTTAAGTCCACATCTAGGAGACACACAACAAAAACAAACAAAAACCAACAACAATGTAGCCATTTATTATGGTTTGAATTCAGGAACAGTATTTTGAAGTGTGGTCTTCCAGAGTAGGGGCCAGCCTTCAATCAGAACACCAGACTTGGTTTTATCACTTATGCCTCTTTTTCTTGTGTATATCCAGGTCCTTTTCATTCTACAAATGTCCCTATATAAAATCCTTAACTTAACTTCTACTTTTCAGGACATTTACCACACTGACAAAAGGCAAACGCAGATTTTGAAGTCTCTTGATTTAATTTGAATCCTGACTCTACCATTTAATAATTGTGTGTACTTAAGGGAGATGTATCACGTTTTTCTGCTTCATAGTCCTCATTTTTAAAAGCGAACATTTGTTTTATTAGGAGGTTCTAACTCATTGAGTTGTTGTGGAATATTAGTTAGCACTTCTAAAGCATGAAGAAAAAACATCTGTCATTTGGTAAGCAATTACTGAATATTGATTACTTTACTTCTTCTCTAGTCCTAATCTCCTTCAAATTTTGAAAACACACCAGTTCCTAAACATTAATTATGCATCTTTCTCAATTTGCTTAATGCACACAACATTCCATTGCCAATCAGAAATAACTAACTGAACCTTAAGGCAACAAAAGTTTTGGAGGTACTGGGGATTGAACCCAGGACCTTGTACATGGGAAGCACGTGCTCAATCACTTTTTATTTAGGGTCTTGGAGTTGCAATTTGAGGAAAACAGATGTAGGTAGCAACACAAATTGTACCCCATTTTGGAGATTCCAAACAAGGGTATTTAAGAAAAAGAAGGTCACATGAGTTGTTTAAGTTTGGTGGATATTCAGCACTTTCCAAATGTCCTTCAGGTTAGGCAGTTTACAGATTTCTTTACTTGGGGTTTGTTTACAGTGTTCCGATGTTCTCAGGGATTTGAGAAGCATTTGTTGCCTGTGGCTATGCACTTTTTGGCAGTTTGTGATATATGGATGAGAGGTTCTTAAGGGTAACCTCCTGAATCGCCTTCTAACTCCTTTTTAAATCTTTTAGCCGTAGTTCACTCTATTTTGTTTTATTTCTTTTCACAACTTACTGTCAACAGAAGAACAATTTCAAAGTGCACTGGATATTTTTAGTTTTAATCTTTCAGTATCCAGTTGTGGTTTTGTTACTGTTGATCACACAGGGTTTAACTTCATCTTTTCCTTGACCTTCATGACCTGCATTCAATCATTTCCCTGAAACCTTCTCTGATAGTTGACACAACTGAACACTAAAATAATTATGTGAGTGAAGTTTATGAATTCAAAATCTGTGCGCAAAGGAAAAATCCCTGAAGATCAGCTAAAGATCAATACACAACTTCCCTGTGATTTCCCAAATAAGATATATAGCAATTCAGCAAGCTGGAGGATGTTTCCACCAATTTACCATCATTCAAAGCCCACCAGACACCCCAGATTTTCTTCCACAGTCATCATTTCAAGACCGAAAGAAGTTCCAAAAACCCATACTCAATAGAATTCCCTGAGGTTCTTATAATTTGAGTTGTTTATTAATGAGTTTCAAACTGGACTTCTGTCTGTGATTCCAAGGTAGTAAAAGACATTGGTTCCTCTGTCTCCTGAGCTACAAGGGTCAGCTGGCCAATTACAGATGAATTACCTATACCTGCCCTTCTGAAGGGTTATATCTGAGAATCATTCTGTTCAGTGATTATTCTAACACGGTATTTAGAATTGGGGAGGAAATTAAATCAACAGATGCCACACTGGTTGGGCCAGAGACCATCAAAAGTAAGTTCTTTACACATGTTTTTGAGGATGTCAGTGTTTCCATGTTGCTGGAAGGAGAAGAAAATCAGGACCATGCTGGAGCTGAGAGAATGTATATTCTTCATCTGCTGCCTTTTTGAGTATATAGCTCTATGGTAATCAATTTTCATGTGTTTCATGTGAGTCCCCAATAGAATAATCATCTGCATCTCTTGTCTTTGGACTATGAAAATCTGTTCCTCATCAACAGAGAAGCTTCTTGTTCCCAGGAAAAGATCTGAGATGAAGGATGTCTTCTAAGCCAAAAAAGCCAGGAGAGAGGTAATTGTTTCTACAATTGCTCTAAAGTTTCTTTCTCTCACTCCTGAATACTTTTGTCTCTCTTCTCCACAGTCCTTGTCTTTCTGGTTCTCTGTGGTGTTTCTTTCAACCTGGGACTTCTCATAGATTTTTTCTATATGCCAAAAATCAATGCTCAACTTAGGAAGACTTTCATATTTTCCATGCAGTGGAGTCCATGTGATCAATTACTCTGAACGTCATCTATGATAAAACTCTTTGACCACGATGTGTCATACTGGGCACTTGAAATAACAATTCCATGCATTCTTGGTCGAAACTCTTTTATTCCAGGCTCTAGGAGTACCATGTGAGAAGAGCAGAGCAGCTGGGAACTAAATATTCAGGGGGAAGTGGTGAGAGTACATTAAGGTGGTGTGGATTCTGGTTCTTCCCCATGGCCCAAATCAAATATGTTAGAAAATTTAATATTCTGCTGTACTAAATCCCTCCAATTTCAAAACTGATCAAACTATTGTAACTGCTAAATTGAATGAGGAAGGGGTAGAGACAAGAAATATTTAAAAGAAAATTAAATGCATTGATATTATTCCACACTCAATTATTGTCACCCTTCTCTCTATTCCAGGGTATTCCCAGATACTCATG
This sequence comes from Tolypeutes matacus, assembly GCA_026826555.1. Classification (NCBI taxonomy): domain Eukaryota; kingdom Metazoa; phylum Chordata; class Mammalia; order Cingulata; family Chlamyphoridae; genus Tolypeutes; species Tolypeutes matacus. Next base: position 289,004 of record JAKSZT010053895.1, read on the forward strand.
GGATTTATAATATCTCAGAATCAAATACCCCATTTTTGTTTCATTTAGAGCACTCTCCCACACTCAGTGAATAGAGGACAACAGTGAACCTGTTTCTCTTCCTCTTTTTATTGACCCATCAGTCCCAGCATTTGTGAAATTAACATTTTAAAATTAAATACATGTGAGACCGAAAAAAGTGTATAGAACCCTGTGTGATAAATCTGTTTCTCAAAGAATGCTTCCAAGATACTAGTCCCCTTGGAAAGGTTGTGATAAAGTATATTTTAAACTGTGGGCTCAAGTCTGACCTTGGACAAGTTTCCTAACCAATCTCAGTGTCATTCTTCATCTGTTTTTTAAAGAAGAAAAAGGAAAAAAGGATAATTATAGTCACCTTCCCATTGGTATATGTGAAAAATACATTTATTATTATATGTTAAGTGATTGGTCAATGTCTAACATTATCTTCATTATTTGCCCCATCACCATCAGTTACCATCATCAATCTCATCATCCTCATCCATTCAGCCCAAAGGTATTCTTATTGCAGCTTTGAAGTGTTACCCTGCATTTAAACAGATGCAAATTTCAGTGGAATAAACCTTAAATAATTGAATTGGATGAACTTAATATAACTCAGAAATTCAGCATCCTACTGATATGTGGACTGGCAGATATTGCTGTAATACAGAAGCATGTTTGAGTCCAGCTTCCAATTATAGAATCACCTAAGCTAACTTCTGCATTAATCTCTTCTATTTCTGTAAGGAGCTGGAGAATTTCCAACCACTCTGAAAGCTGGTGCCTTCCCCAAACTTCAGTGTAAACATAAGGTACTATGAAACCTCTATATGTATAAGTGAACACAAGGAGGACTTAAAAGAGTAAATTAAAGACTGAAAGCAATTATCTGCTTAATTCAGATAGAAATTTCCAAATACAGGATTGTCCATATTTTTTAAGAGAGTAGCTTAATTAATTAATAATTTATTTATTTAATTTAGCTTGGGTAGATAGTGGAGAAAAGGTTTACTTCCAACATGAACTAACAAATGCAAAGGTAAGAGAGACCCCTTAGACTTGATATTTTTGTATTCAAATTATTCTACACACGTCTGAATTTTATTTGTGCCATCCTTATGGCATATTAGTTTACTAGACAGAACTAAGATTTGAACTGAATATAAGAAGATGAAAACTGAATTGAAGAAGATCACATAGTCTGGGAAGTTGTATAAATTTCAATATTAATGCTGAAGAACAATTGGAAATGAAAAGGACTGGGAAGGCAGATGGCACTGCATATTTGTTATTAAGTTAACTTGCTAATGTGATTGCTTTGAGCAACACTCTTATCAGACCCTGTGGTATAAGGTCAAGATAGAAATTACACAGCCAATTATGAGGTTAAATTATCTTGTCAGAAAACTGTAGGGATTTACAATACCAGGAAGGTGGTTTTATGAAAAGATAGAATCCGAGGGTTTAACCAGAGTTCAGGGTTCAAGCTAGATATGAGGAAAAAGCAAAGAAGATAATTAAGAACTAAATGGTGGACAGGGATGAAATAAAATATAAAAATAAAAAAATAAAAAAACAATTTAGTATTGATTATACAGTTGAATCGCACTAAATTCAAGATTGTCTTCCTTTCAATATCTAGCTAATCTACTTTTATAGGTAATTTGTAACCAGTAGAAGAATAAACAAATGAAAAGAAGAATTCTGAATGGAATGGACTTACACATTCAATTCATAAACAGAAAAATGGACCACAATAAATGATTAAATGAGTGAATGGAAGACAAATAATGGATGGGTGGTTGTAGATGGAACATGATGGAATTAAATAATTTTCCAGTGTAGTCAAAATTGACTAGTGGGTGTAAGATGAAGTCTCAGCTATAGGGATGTGCTAGGTGCTGGATGAGCACAAGTACACTCTACTACTAGATACTCCACTGTTGCTACAGACACACACACACACACATACACACACACAGAGGCACAGACACACATACACTAAGCATTTATTCTCTTCCCCTTACTGTTGGGTCTTTATCAAACTTGTGTATTTATAGTCTTTTCCTCCAAAATTTAGCTACACAGACTGTACTTTTCAATTCATTATTTTCTTCTTCATTCAACAAATCCTATTGTTCACGTTTGTGATCTCCCCTCCACTGTTCTAACTATTCTGGATTTAAAATATTACAGAGCACAGTGACTGCCATCAAGTAATTATAATATCGTTGGAGAGGGAGAAAATGAACTTACTACACACATCTTAACACTACCAAACAAAAGAGCGATTTACTGTGATGGCACACAGAGGAGAGAATTGCTTATTGTGAGTGGATGGGTGAGATAATTTTGTAGAGAAAAACAGCAATTATTAAGAAATTGTTAAGAAAGGAGGTAGAAGGTCAGGAGAGAAAGAATACAAAATTGTAATCAGAGAGATTAAAGTTAGTTTAATAGTGTTTAAACCTTTGAGAAGATATCCAAATACATTTGTTTCCTTATTTGAGCATTCTCGATAGAATGATTTCCAACAATTTTTTTGAAAATTAAAAAACAAATGTGTTTAGGAATGCCTGACACTTATCAGGCACTCAATAAATAATTTTGTGCTACTATAATATATATGGTGAACTCATAGAAGGTAATTTTCTAGGAAGATATAAGAAAAAAAGTGGAAATTATTTGAGTATCAAATATTAAAAAGATTTGTATAGAAAGATGGTATTCCAGACAGAGAAGAAACTTTAATAAAGGTAGGGGAAAAGAAATACCATGTTTCTCCAGGGGAAAGTAAAATAGTCTGGCCTCAGCATTGAGACTCTCTAGAACATAACGTGTGACTATCTTACAGACCGTAGGTGTCCATTGATGGAGCACATTCACTGCTAAGCCTTGAATGAAAGTCACTGTTTGGTAGGAAGTTCTCTTGTCTTAAAGTTCTATATAGTGGACTCATATTCAGACTCTTGAAATTGGGTATTTAGACAGTTGTATACTTGGGATGCTCCATTTTTTTCTTTTGAAAAATGGATTTAGCATGCTCCTCTATTATTAAATCTTTCCCAACATATAATGTAAAATCACAGGAAATACAGGCACATGTGTGGGAACATGCCCTTGGTTACAGCTTTCAATTTTGTTCCAGAGTATAAAATGGAAATGTATGTGTTACCTATGTTTACACACATGCTTATTCCAGTGGAATAAACACTAGTGATTGAATTGGGTGGCTCTTAAAATTACTAAAAAATTCAGCATCCTGCTGCTATATAGCCTTGTGGACAGTACTGTACGTCAAAAGAATATCTGAGAAGTCTATTGTATTGCCTTCCTTGAAAATTGGTAAGCCAAACTTCCAGTTACAGAATTACCACAAATAAACTTCTGCATTAATCTCTCATTTCTCTCTAAGAAGCCAGGATATCTCCAAACACTTTGGCAGTGAGCTGCTTCCTCAAAGTTCAATGTGAATATAATGTACTATGATACCTTTAAATGTGTAAGTGAATACAAGATGTATTTAAAGAGTTAATATGAAAGAATTAAAGCAATTGTCTGCTAAATTCACATAAAAATTTCCAAATGCAGAATTGTTCAAAATTATAAGAATAGTGTTAATTAGTTAATTTTGCTTGTGTAGATAGTGGAGAAATATTTTACTTCCAACATGATTTATCAAATGAGAATATAAGAGAGATTTTTTAGAACTGTTTTTCTTTTTTTCCTTTCAAATTTATTCTACCCATTTCTGAATTTCAATTGATTTTTGTCATCCTTATTGCATATTACTTACTAGGAAGAACTAAGGTATGAACTGAATATAAGAAGAAATAGACTAAATCTAAATGCTACATATTCTGGGAAGTTTTATAAAAATTCAATATTAGTACTGAGGAACATTTGGAAATGCCAGGGGTTGTCTATGCAGAAGAAACTGTAGATTTGTTATTGACTTGGTAACTTTTTACTGTGAGTCCTTTGAGCAACACTTACATTAGACTCTGATATCAGGACAATGGCAGAAAATGCAGAATCAGTTTTGAGGTCAAAGGGTCTTTTCAGAAAACTATATAGAGTCACAATGCCTGATACGGGGTTTCATGAAAAGATATAATAAGAGTGTATATATACACAGATCAGGTTTCAAGGTAAATATGAGGAAAAAGCAAAGAGGAGAATTAACTACGTAATGATGGCGAGCAATGAAACAAAATCTGAAAGTAAAAGAGAACAAACAGAATAGATGGATTTTACAGTTGAATTGCACTAAATACAAGGTTGTCTTTCTTCCAATACCTAGCATATTCTAGCATTTAGCAGGTAATTTGTGAACAATTTGTTTCTAAACAAATGAGTTTATAGAAGGATAGATGGTAGTAGAATACACAAAGGGAAAGCAGAATTCCGTATGGAATGAATGACATACAAAATGAATGGATGAATAGAAAAATGGGCAATGGATGAGCTACGGATAAATGATTTAATTGAATAGATGACAGACTAATGAATAGATGGATGGTTGTAGGTGGAATATGATGGGATTAAACAATTGCCTAGTGGGTATGAGATGATGTCTCAGCTACAAGGATGTGGTAGGTGCTGTATGCACAAAGCTATAGTCCACTACTAGACCCTCCACAGTTGTATACACACACACACACACACACACACAGGCACAGATGCCCATACACGAAGAATTTCTTTCTCTTTCCCTACTCTTCCCCTTACTATTGGGTCTTTATTAAACATCTGTATCTGGAGTCTTTACCCCTAAATTTTAGCTACACCGTCTATAATATTCAGTTCACTAATTTTTCTTCATTCAACAAATTCTCGTTGGGTTTCACTATGGGCATTTCCTTCCACTGTTCCAAGTGTTCTGGATGTGACATATTATAGAGCATAATGACTGCTATCACATGATTATTACGTCATTGGAGAGACAGAAAAAGGAATTTACTAATCACATCTTAACAATAACCACCAGATCAGAACAGAAGAGTGATTTACTATGATGGCATACAGGGGAGAGACTTACTTGTTGTGAGGTGATGGATCAGATAATTTTATAGAGGTAATTAGTAATTATTAAGAAATTGTTAAAAATGGAGTTAAAGGGTTAGGATAGAAAGAACACATAATTTGTAATGATGGAGATTAGATTTGGAATCACAGTGTTTAAACATTTGGGAAGCTTTCCAAATATGTTTGTTTCTTCCTTTGAGCTACATTCATAGAATGATTTCTACCATTGTTTTTCTACAGACTAAAAACAAACATGTTTAAAACTCCATAACTAATTTCTTTCTACTGTAGCATATATGGTGACTTCGTAGAAAGTAATGTTCTAGGAAGATATAGAAAAAAAAAATCAAAATTTAAATGAGTGTCAAAATACTAAAAAAAGATAGAAAGAAAAAGTATTCCAGACAGAGCAGAAACTTGAATAGATGCGGAAACAAAGGGTTATCCATGATGCTTAGGGGCATGTACAATAGTCTGGCCTCAGCACTGACACTCTCTAGAACATAATGTGTGAAAAATCTTACAGACCCGTAGGTGTCAGTTGATAGAGAACATTCACTGAAAAACCTTGATGGGAAGACACTTTGTTAGAAATTCTCTTGTTTTAGAATCCTACATATTGGAGTCACATTCTGACTCTTGGAATTGGCAATTTAGAGGGTTGTATTACTTTAGATTCTCAATTTTTCTTCTGAAAATTAGATTTACTATGCTCACCCATTATTTCTTCTATCTCAACAACTAGCATAGGAAATCAAGGAAACACATACATATGTGTGCACACATGCCCTTGGCTACATATTTCAATTTTGTCTCTGAGTTCACATTGGTGATGCAGGTGAAAGTACCATGGATGAAGTTAAATTAAATGAAGACAAAAATAACTTAGTAGTATACAGCTTAGAAATGATTTGAATAGGAATAAAAGACCAAGAAAGAGAAAAAACCTGCTTTGGAACATCCCTTCTAAGAATTCCACTAATATCTACAATGCCTAGGGAATATTGCAAAGCACAGGTTGTGTTACCAAAACAAAAAACAAAAAACAAAAAAAAAAACAAAACAAAAAAACTAATTAAAATTATCCATATCATAAGATCAGCCATTAATAAATATGCTTGCAGCATTGATACAGGGTTAAGGATTGAAACACCTGATCAACCAAGGAAGAAATATACAAAAGAAACTTAGAGTGAGATGTTGTGATTGTTAGGCTAATGTGTCAACTCGGCCAGGTAATTGTGTCCAAGTGTTAGGTCCAGCAGGCACTGGGCTAATTGTAATACAAGAGCATTTATGGACTTCAATCATCAGTGAGTTTACTGCGTGGATGGCTGATTACATCTGGATCAATCAGGGAGATTACATCATCAATGGGTGGCGCTTTTATCCAATCAGTTGAATGACTTAAAAGCGGAAGTGATTTCAACATTCAGAGAGAATTTCCCAGCTCGTCGTTGGACAGGCAACTTCTCCCAGAAACTCATCAACGACCTTTCATCGGGCTTTCATCAGAGCCACTGGTTTGCAGCCTGCCTGCAGAACCTGGACTTGTGCATCCCCACGGTTGTGTGAGAGACTCTTTTAAAATTTCATATTATTGACAGATATCTCCTGCTGATTCTGTTTCCCGAGAGAACCCTGACTAATACAGATGTGAAATATAAACTAGTTGGGATGACACTCCCATCCTCTGATAATTGAGAATGGTCAAGAGATTTCAGGTTTCCTTCTATTTTGTGTCTAGAAAAATCCTTTCTAAATGGCCTTGGAGAACCATAGCACAATCAATGACTTCATCCTCCTGGGTCTGTCTGCTGACCCACATAGCCAGGCTCTCTTCTTTGTGCTGTTTTTGCAAATTTATCTTCTGATCATGATAGAGAACCTGATAACGATGGTGGTGACCAGGGCAGATCCTCACGTCCACAAACCCGTGTACTACTTCCTGAGTCATCTCTCATCCCAGGATATTTGCTTTTCTTCTGTCACAGTGCCAAAGGTGCTGGAGAATCTGTTGTCTCAGGAGAAAACCATCTCTTCAGAGGGCTGCCTGGTGCAAGTCTTCTTTAAGATTGGGAGTGGAGCCACTGAAGTCTGCCTACTGTCAGTGATGGCTTATGACTGCTTTGCTGCCATCTGTCAGCCTCTGCTCTATGGCGTGATGATGAAAAGCCTGCTCTGTAAGTGGCTGGCTTCGGGTTCCTGGGGTCTGGGCTTTTTGATTTCACTCGTCAACATCCTTCCAGCTATCAAGCTATTTGACTTCTGAGATTATACAATCCCCCACTACAGCTGTGATCTGCCCTTTCTGTTCCCTCTTTCCTGCTCTGATGTCTTCCCCAGTTTTACTGTCTTGCTTTGCTCCAGTCTCCTCTGTGGAATTGGAACCAGTTTCCTGACCTTCTACTCCTTTGCCTGCATTGTCTCTACCATCCTGGGCATCAGCTCCTCCTCAGGGAGAAGCAAGGCCTTCTCCACATGCTCCTCCTACCTTACGGTAGTGCTCCTATTTTATGGCTCAGCTTTTTTGTGCTATCTCCTGCCAACCTCAGGTTCACTACTGGAATTGATCTTCTCTGTACAGTACAGTGTGGTTACTCCCTTAGTGAATCCCCTCATCTATAGCCTGAAAAACAATGAAGTGAAAGCAGCTGTGAAAAGGACCTTGAGAAAATATTTTCAATTGTAGCCAATCAAATACAAAGGGTGATGGGTAACTAGTTTATTAAAGCAAGATATCTGATGAGTTAATATTAAGAGAATTTCCTGATTGCTCCTCATTTTGGATGCAGAAATACAATTTAACAATTCAGAGATCTACTAGATTGATGTGAGGAAGGTTAGTTCAGTTTTATTTTGTCATAGAGGCAGAGCAAAGCATCAAAATATCTTTATAACTCAAACATTTTCCTTGCATAGTCTTTTGGCTGCATTAATAGGTCTACTTAACATCTTTTTTGTGTTTGTTATGGAGAAGAATGAGCCACAGGAACTAGAATCACCAAGTGCCCAAACCAGTAGAGAATGAACATCATATAAGGTGGTTGGTCTTGTGTCTCTGGAAGGTGAGAAGTTTGGAATGGACAGAGTTGCCATAGTAGTAACTGACAGACTTTGATTTTGAGAGATCTAAGTCTAGCATAGGGGGAGCATCCAAAGGACATAGGATAGATGAGAAAGAGGGTTCATCATGGTTTCCTCAGAAAGCCAGTGTTTAAAATCTAGAAAGTGCAATATAAGGAAATTCAAGACAATGATTTCATAAAGTGATCATCTGAATAGAAAGATATATTGCTCTTTGAACATATTAATAGGATACAAAGGGAGAAGATATTGTTTGAGGAAGAAAAGAGCATATTTCCAGAAGAACATCAGAGTTAGAGATGGGATGAAGGAATTAGAAGTGCAGACTGGCTGAGCAATGCAGATAATATGACTGCCTTAACAATCTGTGCCTGAATCGGTTTCTAAATCAGTGAATTCTTGGGTCTGCATTGGAGGTTGGAAGTTCTCTCCAAAAAGATGCTATAAAGTACAAGATGCTTATATTTTTACTTATATTAATTATATTCATATTAATAAAATTGCCATGAATATAATGTTCATTACTTGATAGTGAAATTTTCCATCTTGCCTATAGAAAAAGGAAATAACTGTATACAACAAAACATAAATCTAGATCCCCATATTTTTCAGTGGACTTAACCATCATACTTGTAACTACAATACTAATTAATAAACATTTCTTTAGATAAAATTTAAATATAATTTAAAATTATCAATATATACTAATATATACTAACTGAATAAACATGAAAAATAACAAAACAATAATTTCACACAATGAGGAAAATCATTATTAATGTTGGGCACTTGTACTTACTTTTGTTGTCTAGTTGTTTCTATATACATAAGGTTTACAAAGCAATTAGTGTGTTTAACAGATACTTCATATTCAGATATATCTGTGAAATAAATTGTCTCATAACTTTACTCTGTCGATTATAACCTTTTCCATATTGTTCCCTTTTTGCTTTGAGTTTTGTTCCATTATTTCAAACTTTTGATAAGCCCTTTGGTTGAGTAGAAGGAAATCATCAGCATAGTAATATTTTTAGAATATGTAGTACCATATTTATTCCTAAAAATGACTGTATCAGGTTGCCATTATTATTCTGATTTTACAATTGTGGAAACCAGGGCTTAAAGAATCCTACTAAATTGGCATCAGTCACAGAGTTAGCATATGGTAGAGCTGGAAGTTAAACCCAGGCAATACTAATCTACGTCCCATATTTATAAACAGAAATGAGGTTGAAAGAACATGGAAATTATTTAAAACTGATTCAGTTTACTAATGAGAGCAAATATTGATCAAAACCAATTATTTGTTCACTCTTAGATGTTACTATATTTGCCTAATATTCAAATGAAGGATGCCATGCATGAGCCTTTACAGCTAGACAGTTCATTTGCTAATAGAACTTTCAATTGGCAGTCATCAAAGTTTTGCTCCATTTGCACTATCTTGCTCATGTGGAAATTATATACTACTTGCTCAAAAGAAAGACTAGAATAGGGCAGGAGAAAGGAATGAGTTCCTCTGTAACATTGGTATTCTTAGGTGATCTGTTACAGTTGTGTGACAGGATAGAGTCTTCACTTTAAGATAGTACATAAATGCCTTGTGCCATCGAGGTAGGGTAGCAAAATCTTTCACCCCAGGACACAGGCAGAGATTCACTGCTGGGAGGAGTAGAAGCAAAGAATCTCTGCCTTTTTGTGTTGGTCAGAAAATATCTAGAGAATTCAGGATTTTTCACTGATACTAAATAGAGGTTTGCTAATATTACGGGAGAATTTTTTTCCCATTAACATCCACAGATACAAGGCAGAACTTTGCTGCCAATGGAGATAATGGACAGGAAATTGAAGAAAACCAAGCCTGTTTATCCCAGGCATTCATAGTTTGCCTAAGACTGAAGGTGGCTATGACAACCAAGACCGTCCCCTGCTGTTAACATGATTCCTGAATAGAGTAACAAACAATATCATTCTACCACTGGGGCAGGGGAGATAGCAGGATGAGAAACCTCTATATCAGAGTTGAAAGTTCAGAGTGGAGCAGGAAGACTGAGAAAAACACTTTGGCACCTGAGGTCCCACCTTTAAGCACAAGGTAATATCAACCAGTAAGTGAAAGAATTTGAAGTCTGTGGTGTATTGTAAGTAAACAACAAACCTTAACCCAAATAAATTTTTAGCTAGGTTTTCTTAGTGGCCACATGAATCTCCTGACAGAATAACAATGTGCATTTCTGGGCACATATAGTATTAACTCAGTATTTTCTATTATTCAACACATGATGTCTATGTTCAATAAAAATTATGGGATACACCAAAGAAACAAGGGAAACATTGTAAGAGATAAAACAGTCAATGAAACTACATTCACATATAAAGCAGAAATTCAAAATGTCACTCATGGGCATTATAATATCCATGATTAAAATCTTAAGGTGGACAATATTCATGATAGATTGATAATTTCAACAGTGTTAGAAATTATAAAAGGTTGAAATATAATTGTAAGGATAACAAGATAATAGAAATGAAGGATTCTTTGATGAACATATCATCTGATTAGATGTACCTGAAAAAGAACCAATGAATGTGAATATAAGTGAATATAAACTATCCATAGAGAAATAAAACAAGAGAAGAATGAGATACAAAAACAGAACAAAACATTCAAGAGGTTTTGGGCACTAAGAAGTGATTAAGATATAGGTATCTACAGTACCATTAAGAGAAAAACAGGAGAAAAACTATTTGATGAGACAATAGCAGCAATATAAATCCAATATGTCATGGATATAAAAATCCCTGATAACACAAACAAGCAAATACCTGGAATAGAAAGAAAGAAAGAAAGAAAGAAAGAAAGAAAGAAAGAAAGAAAGAAAGGAAGGAAGGAAGGAAGGAAGGAAGGAAGGAAGGAAGGAAGGAAGGAAG
>JAKSZT010053895.1:300062-456108 GCA_026826555.1 Tolypeutes matacus
AAGGAAGGAAGGAAGGAAGGAAGGAAGGAAGGAAGGAAGGAAGGAAGAAAGAAAGAAAGAAAATACACACTATCATAGTAAAAGTGTTTAAAAAAAAGATGCTTAATATCTTATGGTGAGGGGGAAGCCAAGATGGCAGCAGATTAAGGGGCTCCTGGAGTCAGTTCATGCTACAAGACAGTTAGTAATCACCCAGAGCTATCTAAAGAACCTGTTTGGGAGCCACAGGAGACTAGAGGAGTATCCTGCAACATCCTTAAAAGTATGGAAGGAGGAGACTGCCCCTGTGCAGAGAGGATTCCTGAGTAGAGCCCTCTACGCTGTGGAGGTCGGTGCCTGTGGCTGCATCCCCATACCCTAATAGGACAGAAGAGGAGCTGGGTATCCTCAGCCTTTCCAGGCAACGACAGGCATTTTCACCCCACACGAACTGATTTCTTGAGTGCCTTCGAGTCCATCTTCACCTCTGTCCCCCCATGGGATAAGAGGGAGCTGGTGTTCCTTCAGCCTCTCGAGGCAATGGCGTGTAATTTTGGCCTGCACAAACCCTACCGTTGGGCACCTGTGTCTCCACTCCCATCCTCAATAGGACAAGAGATGGACTGTGTTTGCCCAGCCTCTCTGGGTAGCTACAGGTGCTTTTAGCACACACAGCCTGGACTGATGGGTACTTTTGGATCCACTCTCAGCCCCCAATAAGAAAAGAGGGGTTTGGTGTTTTCACAGCCTTTCTGGGCAATAGCAGACACTTTCAGCCTGCATGGACTAGACTGTTGGATGCTAACCTCCAATAGGATAGGAGAGTTCTGGTGTATCCACAACCTCTCTGGACAACAGCGGGTACTTTCTGCCCAAAGCGACTGAACTGTTGGGTGCCTGTAGAACCACCACCACCCCCAACCAATAGGCTAGGAGGGGGCTGGTGTTTCCTTAGCCTCTCCAGGCAATGGTGGGTACTGAACTGTTGGGCATTGGTGATTCTGTTACTACCACCTAAAGGGCAGAATGGACAGTACTTCCTCAGCCTCTCAGGGCAACTGCAGGTGTATTCACCTCACATGGATTAGATTGTTGGGCACTACAGAGGGTTCATCCCCAACACCAGCAGGGAGGGAAGGGCTGGTGTTACATCAGTCTACCTGCACAACTGTGGTCATTTTGGACCCACAGGGCATAGATTTCTACCCAAAACTATAGCTCCATCCCCTCCCAATGTAGGGAAGGAAGGGGTGTGAAGCTTCATCAGTCCCTCTGGGCAACTACAGACAGTCTTGTCCTGCCCAATGTAGACTGTTATACTTAGCTGCAGCTCTGACCATAACCCTGATAAAGGAAAAAGGTGGGAGAAATGTCATTAATTCCTGGGACAATGTGGGCAGCTTCAGCCTCCATAGCTTACAGCACCATCTACATCCTCAACACCTACTACACAATGAGCAAAGGAGAAAATACAAGAAAGCCCTAAGCTAAAGGAGAAACTGCACCCATAGTAAATACATTTAGCAAGCCAGATGTGAAAAAAGCAACAAAATATTACAATCCATACCAATAAACAGAAAGATATGGTCCAGTTAAAGATACAAGATAAGCCTGGAGATGAGGGAGTTGAGACAACTAATCATGGATATGCAAACAAATCTCCTTAATAAATTCAATGAGATGGCTAAAGAGATTAAGGATATTAAGAAGACACTGGGGGAGCATAAAGAAGAATTTGAAAGCATACATAGAAAAATAGCAAACCTTATGGGAATGAAAGTTGCAATAAATGAAATTAAAAATACAATGGAGGCATATAAGAGCAGATTTGAGAAAATAGAAGAAAGGATTAGTAAGCTTGAAGACATGGCCTCCAAAAGCAAACATACAAAAGAACAGATGAAGAAAAGAATGAAAAAAATTGAACTGGGTCTCAGGGAGCTAAATGATAGCAAGAAATGTGCAAACATATGAGTCATGGGAGTCCCAGAAGGAGAAGAGAAATTAAAAGTGGGAGAAGGAATATTTGAAGAAATAATGATAGAAAATTTCCAAACCCTATTAAAGAACATAGATATCTCTGTACAAGAAGCACAATGTACTCCCACCTGAATAAATCCAAATAGACCAACTCCGAGACATGTCCTAATCAGAATGTCAAATGCCAAAGACAAAGGGAGAATTCTGAGAGCAGCAAAAGAAAAGCAATGCATAATGTATAAAGGATACCCAATAAGATTAAGTGCTGATATCTCATCAGAAACCATGGAGACAAGAAGGCAGTGGTATGATATATTTAAGATACTTCAAGAGAAAATTGCCAGCCAAGAATTTTATATGTGACAAAATTGTCTTTCAAAATTGAAGGTGAGTTTAGAATATTCACCGATAAACAGAAACTGAGAAAGTTTATAACAGAAAGAACAGCTTTTCAGGAAATAGTAAACTGAGTGTTACAGCCTGAAAAGAAAAGACAGGAAAGAGAACCTTGGAAGAGAGGCTAGAAATGGTAACTGTATCAGTAACAGTAACTGAAAGTGTCAAAAGAGTGCTGACATCTCTTTTTCCCACTCCCTGCCCCCAGAGGCTTCAGTGGCCACTGGATCCATATCAAGGTTGTAATTTCTTCCATTGCTAGAAACACAATATGTTTATAGTAGAATACCAGTAAGTCCACTCTAGTCCATAGTTTTTCCGCAATCCTGAGGATTCTGGAATGGTGATGTCCATTCCACCTCTAATTGAGAGGGGCCGTATATCCCATGGGGAAGATGAATGGGACTATATTGCTTGCAGTTGCAGACTCTCGCTGTTCCTTGGTATGGTTGTTGTCCATCATCATCTCCTTGTTAGTTGTCCTACATGAGTCCAATGAGCTGTAGAGTAGGTGTTGCAACTCCGCTGAGGTTCCAGGTCCGGCTGGCAAAGACTAGAGTCTCTTGGACGTATACCTACAAACTCCAGCACCAAGTATAGGTTTAAATAGAAGGAACAGATGAGACCTGTGTAGGGAAGACATAATTTAGTCCAAATCTGTCATCCTCAGGAGCAAAAACTCCAAAGTAAGGCCCACTGGCAAGGCACCAAACTCCAGAGCCATCTGCACTAACCATAGGACCTGGGTGTCTCCAGAGTTTCACTTATTTTTCTGATTATAAAAGTAATACATATGACTATATACAAATTAAGAATGTGGTATATGAATCACTTATATTGCACAATTGTGTTTTTTATATATTCAGAGAGAGCCAGCCACAGGGTAGAGCCAGAAGCCAGAAGTCAACAGAACCTGAAAAAGAAAGGAGAAGACATTGCCATGCCACATGAGGCAGGGATATAAGCCAAGGAACTTGAGGTTCACCGGCAGCCAGCTCCAGAGAGACTTTGGGGAGAAACCATTGCCTTAATGACTCCCGGATTTTGGACCTTTCCTAGCCTCAGCACCATGAGCAAATAAATTCCATTGTTTAAGCCAACCCATTAGGTGGTATTTGTAGTAGAAGCCTGGAAAACTGAGACATTACACTCTTGTGCCTGGGCTTCTTTCTCTTAGGATAACATTTTTGAGATACAACCATGGTGTTGAATATATCAGTAGCCTATTCTTCTTGTTAATTTAGTAATATCAAATTATGTGGCTATATCACAGTTTATCAATTCAAATTTTTATTGAACATTTGGGTTGTTTCCCAGTTTTGCTATTAAGGACGAAATTCCTATGATTGTTTGTGAACAAGTCGTCTGTGGACATATGCTTTAATTTCATAAGGATACATGCACAGAAGTGAAACTGCCGGATCATATACTCAGTGTGTGGCTAACTTTATAAGAAATTGTTAAACAGTTTTTCAAATTGACTATACCACATTAACCTAGATGACAATGTATTAACACTCCTCATCCTCACCCAAACTTAGTATTATCAGTCTTTTTTATTTTAGTCGTTCTGGCAGAGTGTGGAGTGGTATGTTCTCATGGTTTTAATTTGCAATTTCCTGATGAATAATGATAATGAGGATTTATTGATCTGTATGCCTATCCTTACTCCAATACCGCACTGCCTTAATTACTATAGCTTTATGGTAAGTCTTGAAATCAGGTAGTGTAATTGCACTAATTTTGTTCTTCCTTTCCAAAATTATTTTGGTTATGCTGGCTATGACAGTACTGTGTACATTTTAGAATCAGCTGGTCAATTACTAAAAAAATAAGATGACTTGGACTGAGGAGCGTATGTGGTTCAAGCAGTTTGAGTGCCTGGCTCCCACATGGATGGTCCAGGGTTTAGTTCCCAGTGCCTCTTAAAGAAGACAAACAAACACCGAGCAGACATTGAGCAAAAACAATAGTAGACAAGCAAAAAAAAAAAAAAAAAAAAAAAAAAAAACAGCTAGCAAGACAAGGAGCAAACAATGAGCAGACAAGAAGCAAAAGCAAACGTGCAGAGAGTGGATGTGGCTAAAACAGTTGAGCACCTGTCTCCCACATGGGAAGTCCCGGGTTCAGTTCCTGATGCCTCCTAAAGAAAGGACAAACAGACAATGAGCAGAAAATGAGCAAAAAAAGAGCAAAAACAACAACAACAAAAAAACAGATGAGAGAGTCGTCTCGGAGTGGTGGGGATGGGGGGGAGAAAACCTGAACTGAATTTTAAAAGAAATCATTTGGGATCTATTGTATTAAAGATACTGCTGAGCTAAGTGCATTCTAAATACACCGTAGTACTAAAAATAGAGCTGGACTTTGGGTACTACACTATTTTTTTTTTTTAAAGACAACTTTAATGGCAGTTATTAAGCCAAGCTTCCTTTAGTTTTGAACTTACTTGTCTAGAGGACTAAAAATTATACAGTGAGCTTTTTTCTTTTTGCTACCTTTTTGCTCTTTTCTTTCAATTTGCCTTCTTTCCTCTTCTGACCACTAGCTTAGAAAGTCAAATCAATTTGAAAAGAAAAACATTGCAAATAGAAAGCTATAGAATCAGAAAGCATTCAGTGCATAGTCAGAATCTACTCCAAGCACAAACCAGAAAAATTTCTTTTAAACTTTCTTGCTTCATGTTAGTGATTTGTTGATGGATGAATTTCTATATGAAATATTAGAATGTACTCCAAATTTAACAAATTAAAAATGGACAGATCACTTAAACACAACCAAATAAAACATTTGAGTTAAAAAAAAAAAAAAAAAAAAAAAAAAGGACCCTGGTGACAAGCTAGATGTGGCTGAAGGTGTGTCAGAAATGAAGGCACCTTGTTGGGAGAAGGTCCAGGCTCAAAGTTATTTTTGACAAAATCTACAAAGCATTATCTGGTAAATGGCAATGAGAGAGAATGCCACTATTGCCGGGTAGCAGAGTTGAGCTGCTGATTTCCCTGTGTAAGTTTTACTGCTGGCTCAGAATCAGCTTCCTTGACTACCTCTTGGCAACACTGATAGTTTCAGGTCCCTTCTCCTAAGTTCTTGTGCAGCTTATTGAAAAGCATGGAGTAAAATCACTGAATACCTAAAACAGAAGTGCACAATACAGAGGATAAATCTGGGGTAAAATGATGATATTTAGAAAAGAAGTGCATGGAGGAGGGAGGACCTCCTAGGCAGGAGTTTCCAGAGGACAGGGAGAATGGTCAGAGTAGGAGATGAGAATTACATAAAAGCACCCACTAAAGCATTACCTAAAGCTTAGAAATCCAAATTTAAAGCCACACAGACACAGTAATTTTCTCTAAATAGCTTAAACAAATTAAGTTTAATACAAAGTTGTTAGCAGGACTGGAGGGGCAAAAAGGTGGTGAGGGTATTACACAGAGATGAAGAGGCCAATCCTAGGCTGAAATTGATGGTAATACTTTTGCTGCTGTGCTGATGGGGACCTCAGAGCCAAGAACCCCTGAAAGGAGATTGGCAGAAGATACGCTCCAGCAGTTGAAAATGTGCTGACTTCTTCCTGAAACAGAATGCTGTCTGCTCAGTCTCCTTATCTCCCTCCTCTTCCTCCTCCCCTTTTACTTCTCCTCCTCCTCCTTCTGTTTCATCTTCATGACTTAGCACTGCCTCCATTTGGCTGAATTTAACTGTAGCCCATTAGCAAGAGAGTATGGGAGAGTATATATGTCCCATAGACCTAAATCGTTGGTCTGCCCATGTGCCATTTGAGCCCTGAATCTCAGCAAAGTTGCAACACCTACTCTCCATTTCACTGGACTCACAACAGGGCAACTAACAAGGAGATGATGATGGACAACGCCGGTCCCAAGGAACATAGGGTGTCTGCAACTGCAAGCAAGATAGTTTCATCTGGGAGGTTTCCCGGGTGAGTGATGGCGTTGAGGTGAGTCCCTGCTGGTTCCCGCCCCCGGCTCTGCCCGCCTCTGTGTCCGCTTGCTGAAGGAGCCTGAAGGGCGCGCCGAGTCTCTTCCCTTGGGCGGTTGGGTTCCGGTTGGCATAGGCTCTGAGTACTTCATCGCCACAGCTGACGGAGCGAGGGATTGAAACCCGAGGAAGTGGAATAAATTCAGGGACGGAAACGCGTTGAGGCGAGCTGGGAGCCTCCTGGCCCGGGGCTCGGAACCGCTGGCTGCCTGGCCTCAGCGTCCACACAGCACTCGCTGCTCTAGTGGGAGCCTGTGAACTTCCACTCTCTGTTCTTGGCACTGAACTCCTCCTGCAAGAACTGAGGTATTCCTTTAGAAATGAGTTGCACAATCCAGAAGGCACTTGCAGATGCCAAAGCTCTTATTGAAAGATTGAGAGATCACAAGGATGTAGCAGAATCTTATTGACCAAACCACCGGTCTCAACAAGCAAGTAGAAGCCATGAAATAGTATCAGGAAGAAATTTAGTAACTTAATGAAGTTGCAAGACATCGAACACAGTCCACATTAGTCATGGGAATCCAGCAAGAAAATAGACAAATCAGAGAATTGCAACAAAAGAATAAAGAATTGCGTACATCCCTGGAAGAACATCAGTCTACCTTGGAACTTACAATGACAAAGTATCAAGAACAAATGTTTAGATTGTTAATGGCTAGCAAAAAAGATGATCCGGGTATAATAATGAAGTTAAAAAGGCAGCACTCCAAGATTGACATGGTACATCATAACAACTCGAAGGATTCTTCCTTGATGCATCTCCACACATCCTTGAAGCACCTCAGCATGGACTGGAGAGGAGACACTTGGAAACAAATCACAGTGAATTACAAGCACATCATGACCAAATAACTGAAATGGTAGCAGTAATGAGGAAAGCTATTGAAACTGATAAACAGCAAGGTTGCAAGGAACAGGAACAAATATTTCAACTTGAACAAGAAAACAAAGGCTTGAGAGAGATCCTTCAAATAACTCAAGAATCATATTTGAACCTTAGGAAAGATGATGCATCAGAAAGTACATCTTTGTCTGCATTAGCGACAACAGTGACCTGAGTCTGAGGAAGAGCTGAAGAGCCTCTGAATCTTTGAGCTTCTCGTTGAGCTCCAAATGGTCACTAGGACTTGCCTACTAAATGAATGAATTAACAGAAAAGTCAATCTCTGTTAACCCTTCGTTTTATTATTATTTTTAAAATAATATGTACAGAACACTGGCAATGACATTTTCAAGAAATACCAACAAAAAATGCATGCTTAATGGACAGACTTTATTCCGCAACATAATTGGAAAGTAGAAACTCAGCCCTTGTTAGCTGGTGAAGAGAGAAAGGTTTCCACAGTTACTCCTAAATATAACAAAGTTGAGCAGTGCTGTTGGCATTCTGAATACTTGGATAAACTTGAATATTCCCAGTAAGTGTTTGGAAATGTATAGGATTATTCCATGTTAAAAATACAAAATTTGCCACTGTTTTGTAAATGGAAGATCTTCATACTAAATTTTATTCTTCCGGTTTGGTGTCAAAGTTAAAAAATGGCTTATGTACCATGAGACTTCAGCTTTCGTGATTGCCTATCTATGTTCCCATTAATTTAAATTTTTGTCAAAGAAAATTCAGTTTTAAAGACTGTCAATATTCTGTATGCACCATAAAAAAGGAGGTTATTTAATTTTTGCTAACTTACAATAATACTTAGCTAATAATTGTCAATAACTTGCTTAAGTGTATGAAATATTTCAGGAATGAAAGAGAAGGAATACTACTTTCTAAGAAAGAAGATCATATAAGAGACATATTTGTAGGATAAACTACTCTGAAAGAATGTGTTTTGGTTCTGAATCAATAATGAAGTTGGAATTTTTCTTTTCTCTGGTTGATCTTTAAGAATATTAAATAGCTCATTTAGCTGATTTGAAATGTTTGATATGGTAAGCTAGGTGTGGTCATTTCAAAGTAAATTGGGAATTCCCTTGGCCTTGACTCTTTTTTAAGTTATTACTCTTAAGAGATATAGTAAAAAGTAAATTGTAATTTGAGGCTTTTTTTCCTGTATCCTTGAGCTCCGTCTGATGCTTATAACATCCTCCAGTGGAGGATGGCCACCAGCCTCTGTGGCATGGAGTGCTCTACTTATGAATCTTCTCTGCAGATGGGCAGTTACCTCCTTCCATTCTTTCAAGGATGTTGCAGGATGCACTTCTGGCCTCTAGATAGCTCTGGGTGACCACTAACTGTCCCATAGCAAAGCTGCTTCTAGGAGCTCTTTACTCTGCTGCCTTCTTGCTGGTTGTCTCTATCATGTGCTTTTTGGCCTTGTTTTTGTAAATGTGGTGTATTACATTAATTGATGCTCTTATGTTGAACCACCCTTGTATACCTGGAATAAAGCCCAGTTGATCATGGTGTATAAATTTTTATGTGTTGCTGGATTCAATTTTTTAGGATTTTGTTGAGGATTTTTGCATGTATATTGATAAGGTAAATTGGCCACTAATTTTCATTTTCTCATAGTACCATTATCTGGATGCATAGTTATCATAATGTTGGCCTTATAGCTTGAGTTAGATGGTATCCCTCCTTTTCAATTTATTGGAAGAATTTGAGCAGGATTGGTCTTAATTCTTCTTGAAATGTTTCATAGAATTCATCTCTGAAGTAAAGCCATTTTCTACTGGTCTTTTCTTTGTTGGGAGGTTTTTGATGATTGTTTCAATCTCTTTACTTGTAATTGGTTTTTTGAGATCCATATCTTCTAGAGTCAGTGTAGGTTGCTTCTGTGTTTCTAGGAATTTCTCCATTTCAATTAGATTATCTAATTTGTCATCATATAGTTGTTCATATTATTCTCTTATTATCCTTTTTATTTCTTTGAGGTCCATAGTACTGTACCCCTACCTTATTTCAGTTTTTTAAAATTTGCATCCCCTTTCCTTTTTTTTGTCAGACTAGCTAAGGGTTTGTCTAATTTATTGATCTTTTAAAAAAAAACAACTCTTGGTTTTGTTAATGTTCAGTAATGTTTTTTATTCTCTATACCATTTATTTCTGCTCAATTATTTGTTATTTTTTTCTTCTGTCTGCTTTGGGTTTAGTTTTCTGTTCTTTTTCTAGTTCCTCCAGGTATGAAATTAGGTCTTTGATTTTAGCTCTTTCTTCTTTTTTAATGCAAGCATTTAGGGCTATAAATATCCCTCTCTACACTGCCTTCACAGCATCCTGTAAGCTTTGATATGTTGTGTCTCATTTTCATTCGTATCACAATATTTACTCTTTTCCCTTACAGTTTATTCTTTGACCCACTGATAGCATAAGAGTGTGTTATTTATGGGGAGTAGATACCACTCAAGTGGTCGAGTGCCTGCTTCCCACATGAGAGGTCCAAGGTTTGGTTGCCTGTGCATTCTAATAACTGAAAAACAAACAACAGGCAAGCAAATGAAAAGACCAACTCAGAAGAGCCAATATGGCACCGTGATTGACTTCCCACACACACATCCCAGGTTCATGGCCCTGATACCTCAAAAAATAAAAAATAAAAAATAAAGATGTGTTATTTAACTTCCATATATTTGCAGACTTTCCTGTTCTTTGTAGCTTCATTCCATTATATTCAGAAAACATGCTTTTTATAGTTTCAGTGTTTTTAAATTTATTGAGTCTTGTTTTGTGACCCAATATGTTGTCTGACCTAGAGAACATTCAAAGTTCTCTTGAGAAGAAAGTATATCCTGCTCATTTGGGGGTACAATCTTCTGTGTATGTCTATTAGGTCTACTAAATTTATCATATTATTCAAGTTCTCTGTTTCCTGTTTGATATTCTGTCTAGATGTTCTATAAATTGATGTGTGTGGTGTATTCAAATTCTCCAATTATTATTGTAGATGTGTCTCTTTCTCACTTCAGTTTTGCCTGTGTTTGCCATATATATTTGGGGCACCATCGTTAGGTGTGTAAATATTTATGATTATTTCTTCTTGATTGATTGAACATTTTATTAATATATAATGTCTTTCATTATCTCCTTTACCAGCTTTTCAATAAAATCTATTTTATCCGATATTAATAGAGCTTCCCTAGCTCTTTTTTTTTGCTCACTATTTCCATTTAAATATCTTTTACCATCCTTTCACTTTCTATCTCTATGTGTCTTTGGGTCTAACATGAGTCTTTTGTAAACAATGTAAACAATCTATGTCTTTCAATTGGGGAGTTTAAGCCATTAACACTCAGTATTATTACTATAAAGGCAGAACTTATATCAGTCATTTAGTTCTTTGGTTTTTATATGTCATGTATTATTCAGCATTCTCTAGGGGAACAGAATATACAGGAGATATCTGTAAATAGTTTGAGATTTTATAAAATTGTCTAATGCAACAAGTTAAGTGGCTGCACCAGACCAAATTCTGTAGTATAGGCTGCAAACCAGGGGCTCCACTGAAGGTCCTTGATAAGTTCCCCAGGAGACACTGGCTGTGTGAGGTAGAGATGGGAATTATTGCTCTGAATGCTGAAAACACTTCCCCTTTTAAGGCCTTCAATTGATTGGATGAGACATCACTCATTGCTGACCACAGTCTCCTCAGTTGATTGTAGATTTAACCAAGCATCTATGCAGTCAAATCCCTTATGATTAATGTCCATGAAATACCCTTGTGTTACACTTAGCCCAGGACCTTCTTGACCAAACAACTGGCCACCATTACCTGGCCGAGTTGACATATGAGACTAATCATCTCAGTCCATCCCTTATCAACTTGGCAGCCCTATATATCACCTTAAACCATTCTTAGTCTCTAAACAAAAACAATAACATATATTTTTTCCACCTAACAATATTCAACTATCCTGCATACAACTGGAATTGCACTAAATCCCTCCAGAATATAAGGTCATATTCACTCTTA
This sequence comes from Tolypeutes matacus, assembly GCA_026826555.1. Lineage (NCBI taxonomy): Eukaryota > Metazoa > Chordata > Mammalia > Cingulata > Chlamyphoridae > Tolypeutes > Tolypeutes matacus. Next base: position 311,333 of record JAKSZT010053895.1, read on the forward strand.
AGCTTGATATCCTTAAATATTATGGCATGAAACTAATACAACTTATGTCATATGATATGGGGAAAGGTTAGAGAAGAAAACAAAGACATTCATTTTATGTACATATACAACATACTCATAACAAAACAAGAAAGGAATATTCATGACCATTACAGCCTTTGGTTCAGTAACTGGTCACCTGGTCAACGTTTGTATTTATCACTACCTTCGTCCACTTCACATTCCATATTCCCTTTACTCTCAGCAATCACCTCAGTTGCCTGTAATTCTTTGCCTAGTGGGGTGACCCAAACTTTCATTCCTGAAGATTCTGGGCCTCTGTTAGTCCTGCCTGAATTGGATTGCTGCAATTTTCCATTGACTTTGATCACAGGGCATGGTAGTACTAAGAGACACCCTAGGAGATCTCCCATATTCAGGCAGACAGTTCTTTTTTTTTTAACTATTTTTTTATTTTTATTTTTAAAGAAGCTTTGGATTATATAAATGTTATAAGAAAAAATATAAGGGATTCCCATATGCTCCACTTCCTTCACCTCCTACACTTTACCACATCAACAACATCTTAATTAGTGTGCTACATTCATTACATTTGATGAATAAATATTGAAGCATTACTACTAACTATAGATTATACTTTACATTATAGTTTACATTCTGTGATGCACAATTTTGTAGGTTATGAAAAAATATATAATGGCCTGTATTAGTCACTGCAATGTTATGCAGGACAAATCCAATGTACCAAAAATGCCCCCATATCAATTATAAGAGTTCTTCCATTGATAGAAAAATATTAAGCCTATAGTAGAATAATAAAAAGTCTATTTAGTCCATTGTTTATTCCCCAATTTGAGTCTTTGGAGTTATTGATGCCTACTCTGCTTCTAATTGAGAGGGAGCTTAGATCACATGGGGCAGATGGATGGAAATATCTTGTTTGCATTTGTAGACACTGTCTGTTCTTGGGATGAGCATGATCCAACATCATCTCCTTGTTATATGTCCTGGGTGAGTCCAATCAACTGGGCAGTTGGTGTTGCAACTCTGTTGAGATTCAGGGCTCAGCTGGCACATGGACAGATCAAAGATATAAGTCTCTTGGACATATATTTGTCAAGTATAGTGCTAATTACAGATTCAAGTAAAAGGGCAGAAGAGCCAGGTATAGTTTGACCTGTAAATGAATCAAACTCTGTTACACTGGGGAGCATAAATTACAAATAAGGCCCACTGACAGGATGCCAAATTCCTGAGCCGTCTGCCCTGCCTATAGTTTCTGGGAGTCTCTAGAGCCCACAGGAGCCCTGCTATTTGAGGTACTGTTTGCTGTGGCAGTTAATGAGAGCCTGCTGAGACTTGCATAAGCATAACATCTGGAATGACCTCTTGACTCACTTTGAAGTTTCTTAGGCATAAAATATCTTTTGTATTTATCATTTTCCCCATTTGGCCAAGGTCTTTTTCCAGATGCATTGTTAGTTGGCACTTGGTAATAACCCCTGGTGCCATGGAGGCTCATCCCCGGAAGTCATGTCCCACACTGGGGGAAAGGTAGTAAGTTTATATGCTGAGTTTGGCTTAGAGGCCACATCTGAGCACAAGGAGGCTTTCAGGAGGTAACTCTTAGGCAGTATATAATACTGGGCTAAGGTTCAATTTCAGAAGAAAAGGTTCATAAGTACAATCATCAATATCAAGAGCCTGGTATAATGGTCTGTCTTCCTTAAATAAGCACTGCCCTTGCTGTCCTATTAGAAAATGTAGTGAACACCTCAGGATGGGAATTTCATATTATTTCAGTTATTGTGTCGATCTCCACCAACCTACACAATACCCCTTGAAAAGTAGAACATATTCAAATGCCTTAGAGGCATGTTCCAGGAATTAAAGAGCAGAGTTGTTTAGGGAATCTACACATGGTTCTTCTGCTCCTTTTATTTGAACCTATAGCTAGCATTATGCTTGATAAATATATGTCCCAGAGACTTAAATCCACATTTGACCCATTCATGTGGCTCTTGAGCCCTGAATTTCAGCAGAGTTGCAACACCTATTCTCCAGTTCACTGGACTTACCCAGGACAACTAACAAGGAGATGATGATGGACAACACCCATACCAAGGAACCGAGAGTGTCTGCAACTGCAAGCAAGATAGTTCCATCCAACTGCCCCCATGGAATCTAAGTCCCCTCTTAATTAGAAGCAGAGGGAGAGACGATCAAGGCACCTGTGGAAACTTACTTCAGCCATTTTGTCTTTTGGTTTTTATACATCATATATATATTTTTTTCCTCTCTATTCTTTTATTGCAATCTCTTTTCCTGTATAGTTGAACTTTAGTGATGTTTCTGGCTGCCCCCTTTCTCATTTTTTATTCTTTGTATATATTAAATACATTCTTTGTGAATGCCCTTGAGTTTTTCATATGCAATCTATACCTTTATGCTAATAATTTGAAAATATTCCAAACTTAACTTTAATAGCAGACAGTTTCTCTAAACCCATATCACTCTGTTTCCACTCCTTATATTGCTTTGTCCCTCATTACTTTTGTATATTTTTTGTGTCCATTTTGAGGACATATGTTATGTTCATGTTCAGTTTTCCTTCTCTTTTTCTTCTGGTATACCCATGAGATGTATATTTGGACACTTCATGCTGTCACTCAAATCACTGATATAATGCACAGTTTTTCTATTCTTCTTTTCTGTTTTTTTCTTCTGACTTTTGAATGTCCTATCTTCTAGTTCATTGATTCTTTCTTCTGCCTGATCAAATCTACTGTTGTATGGCTTTAGTGTATTTTTAATCTCCATTATTGGAACGTTTATCCCCATAAATTCTGATATATTTCTTTTTCAGAAATTCTTCTTTATGCTCACAGATTGTTTTATTACCCTGCTTTAACTCTGTATCCATATAGTCCTTCATCTCCTTGAATTGATTAGATTTTTTTGAACTTCTTTGATTAGTTATTCCAAATGCTGCATCTCCTCTAAATTTTTAAAAATTTCCATTCACTGAGCCATATCTTCCTATTTTTTTGTATGTCTTGTAATTTTTTTCTAATGTCTGGGCATCTGATTATTTAAATGTGTTAACTCTGAACATCAGTTTCTCCCTTTTCTCTGGGTTTTTGTTGTTAAAACCCTAGAGAAGAGGCTTTGTGTTAAGGTACTACTTTGTGCTTGGACCAACTTTTCCAGACCTTTATTAGTAGCCAGTGTTTAACTGTTGGGATTTTCTCTGTGCTTCTTCATCTCTTTCTCGCCTGGATATGAGGTACTATTTTTAAGATTGGAATTTGTGTGCAATTATTTCACCTCCAGGAGAAAGCTCCCTTTCCTCTGTTCCTTCTTTGCAAATCTTAATCTTTTCTGTTAGTTTTTGTGCAGAATTTTCACCCCAACTCTTAGAATATGTTTTAATTGTCTTCTTCATTAAATGTCCCATTTTCTTTACACCTTTAAGTCCTGGATACTGTTTTATCTTGCAGCAGATCAGTTTCTCCCATCCCTTTTTTGTGAAAACATTTAACCCCTACTTCCTTTCCCATTAGGTAACCTATCACCACGGCCCAAATGGAGTCAATTCATAAAATTGGGACAATGCAAAAAAGTTCTTTTGCATTTAGTGGCCCAGCTAAAAGAAACTAGATTAAATGATGCCAATATTTCTGCCATGGTCTCTCTCTCTCTTTTTTTTCCCAGAAGGACCATTTTTATGTGGCACTCCTCAGCAGCTTGTCCTCTACCCTGAGTCTCTGAGGACATGGGTCACTGTGTCTGGATGTGTGTGGGGCTCTATGGCACTGCTGTGAATGGCTCTAAAGTACATCCATGTGATGAGGGACCCAAGTCATTTGTTTCCTCACAACCCTCAAAGTGTGGACTGAGTTAAATGGAAGGGTCCAGACTGGAGGTCTGGTAAAAGAATCTCTGATCTGATATGCTTTCAATGTGTTTGTTGTGTATGAATTTATGGATTAAAATTCTTTCAATTCATTAAAGACAATCCACTTTTGGACTTTGTTATTGCTTTAAAAAATCTTTGCCATTCAATTTCCATTGCTTTTGGTTGTTGTCTCTTTTTTTCTGGTTATTTTTCTATATATTCTTTTCTTTGATGCATTTCAAAATTTCAATTTTATGTGTCCAATGCGTATTGCTTTTAATTTCTTTTACTTGGGATTCATTGTGATTTCTGTATCTGAGAATTAATATCTTTCAGTGTTTCTGGAAATATTTCAGACTTTAATGATTTTTCAAATAATTTTCTTCCCTATTTTCTCCGAACGTTGTATGCAATTCTGATTAGAATATCTTTTATGTGTTCTTTTAAATCTCATTTTTTGCTTTGACGCTGTGAAACTTAGTTTGATATGTATTATTATGATGTTTAGCATTAAGCAAAATTACTTAAGGTTAATAATTTCTTATATATGGGATTTTATATGGTTTGATTATTTCCATTGACCATCAAGACAACCTTACTTACTCTAAAGCCTGAGTTGAGATATAGCTTCTTAATTTCTTTTATGTAAACAACCCATACATAATCCATGTAGTTTGGTGGGTCATTCTTGTCACAATTCCTTTTTAGTTGCATTTTTTAAAAAAATATTCACTTGAATATGATATACAGAAGATATACTTAATAATTTCCCACCAATAATTTGTGGGATGTCATTTCTTGACATTATTCACTTTGTAGCCACTTGAAGATCAGAGTGTATGGATCTGTGGGCCTTCAGATTTCAGACACCGTCTAATCATGAGACATGAAAGTGAAAACCTTATTTGTTCCTAAAATTATAACATTTAATAAATATACAGACCTTGGGATATGTATTATTTTGGAATTATGATATATATGTAAAATGCTCTTATCTTTGTATTTAAACTGGCATCGTAGCATAAAAAGAAGAAAAGCCAAATTTAGTTAACTATTTAAATTTAATTTTTTCCTTAGAACAATGTTACATAACAAATAATTCAATCCATGAAATATTCTCATAGTCACAATCAGGCCAATGCTTGCTTGGCCAAATAATGGGACACTATAACCTAGCCAAGATGACATATGAACTTAACTATCACACCAGAAATTACTAAATTGTTTCCCTATTGGCAGTACTATTTTGCATTCTAGTAAGCAATGTATTAGATTTCCTGTTGCTCCACATCCTTGCCAATATTTACTTTTGCAATACTGTTTAATTTTTGGTCAGTTTAATAGGTGTATAGTGGCACCTCATTGTGGTATTTTTAGAGTTTCCCTAACTTCTAATGATGCTGAGAACCATTCATTTGCTTATTTGTCATTTTTATTTTTTCCTTGATGTAGTGTCCAGTGATGTCATTTCACTTCTTATTGCCTTGCCTTCCTTTTTAATATTGAGTTTTAAGTGTCCTTCACATCCTTTGGATATGTTCTGTATCAACTGTGTGTTCTGTGATAATTTCTTCTAGTCTGTGGCTTATATTTTCACTTTATTGATAGTGTTATTGAAGAGCAGAAGTTTGTAATTTTGGCAAATTTCTACTTATGTATTTGCTTCTGGTTCATCATTTTTGTCTTATCTAAGAATCTTTCCCTAATTAAAATCACAAAATTTTTGTCCTATCCATTTTTTTCCAGAAGTTTACAGTTTTCAGTTTTGCCTTTAGCTCTATTGATGAGTACAACAACCTGTGTAGATCTGTGGACACCATGCTGAGCGAAGGAGCCAATCTCAAAGGTTACGTATTTTACAATTCTATTTATTTAACTATTCCTCATTACTAGATTTTAGTGACATATAAGAGTTCAGTGGTTTTCAGAGGTGAGAGACAGAAATGGTTTAATTATAAGGGAATTACAAGAGAATATCTTTGAGAAGCATAAAGTCTTATATCCTGACTATGGTGGTTACAGGAATCTATACACATAGAATTAGGTTTTCAGTGAGTTTCAAATACAAAGAAGAAAAATGGTTCTTGCTTTTTTTATCTAATCCAAGCACTTTTGTTCAAGAACTTGTTATTATATTGTCCTAAGGCAGCTGTAACAAATTATCATAAACGTGGTGGCTTAGAACTACAAAATTTTTTTTCTTCGTTAACTGTTTTGGAGGCCAGAAGTAAAAAATCAGGTTTAGTGTACTAAAGTCAAGATGTCAGCAGGGCTGGTTTCCTATGAAGGCTCTTGGGAAGAATCTGTTTCCTTTCCTACTCCAGCTACTAGAGATTATCTGTATTCTTGGCTGGTGGCCACTTTCTCCTTCTTCAAAGTTCATCATTCCACTCTGTTTCCATAGCTAAATGGCCATCTCGGCTTCTCTTATGGTCAAATCTTCCTCTGCCTCTCTCTTATAAGGATGGTTGTGATTACACTTAGAAGTAACCTGAATAATGAAGGCTAATCTCTCCACCTCATGATCATTTGTTTAATCTATCAAGTTCCTTTTGCCACATAAAGTACCATTCACAGAAACTAGACATCTTCTGATCTCACCCTATTCTTCCCGATTTTGATGATTTCAGTTTCTTGCTTCCATGGCTTTCTCATTCTCTCTGTCTGAATTTCATTTTCTTATAAAGGACTCCAGTAATAGGACTAAGTCCCTTCCTGAATGAGGTGGGACACAACTTAACTGAAGACAAACTAGAAAAAACAAGGCCAACCATTGATAATGTGCTTGAAAATCTATGCATCTAACTATCCATGTTCATTGGTTACAAGTTCTGTTTCCCACAACTATAGGATACAATTCCCCAAAGTGTTCTGTCACTGTATAACAAGGATGATGCTTCCTCTAGTAATCAACAGCTTTCCCTCATATTCTTCTCACTAGCAGCACCTTTAATGTACATATTTCTACCAACATTCAATGTAAGGCAACTTAGGTAGTCTCTAAGAAAATATAGATATTTTCCTTGTGTTACTTTTGTCTTTTAGATTCCTCAGTGATAGTACTTTTATTGTCCATACTTTTACCACCACCTGTTCAGGGAAATATAGCCTTTTTCTACCATGCTTTTCATTTTCTTTCAGCATCTACACATTACCCTATTCCATAGTCAATTCACATATCTATTAGTCTGCTAAAGGGGAGCTGATGAATAATACCAGAAATCTGTTGGCTTTATAAAGGGTATTTATTTGGAGTAAAAGCTTACAGTCCCAAGGCCATGGAAAGTCCAACTCACAGTACCATAAGAGGTACTGTATCACCAAAGACAGTTGTCACATGTTAAAGCAAGATGGCAGATGATCTTTGCCTGGTCTTTCAGGGCTTCTTGTATCAGTCTCTGACATAAAACTCATTTCTTTCTGGGTCTTCTCAGCTGCTCAGTGGCTCTGTCCTCTTCAACTGCAAACTATTAGGCGAATGGCTCATCTCTCCCCAGGGCCCCAAGATCAAATATGACAGAGCTCTCTATCTCTCTCTTCTTGTGTCTTCTTGAGTGAATGTCCATTTATATCTGCCCAATAAGGGGGCAGAAACTTAAACTGAGTTATGTCCTACTGATGTGGTTGAATCAAAAGCTCTAAATTGATTTAATCAAGGACACTTAAAACCTTTGAATTTAATACAATCAAATTTAATACAAAGAAAATTTAATACAAAAAAGTAATTAAATTTTGAATTAAATTTAATTAAAAAAAGTTTTTTGTATTAAAAAAATTAATACAAAGGAAGAGATTATTTGATGAACATAATCTTTCTCTTTTTAGGACTCATAAATAATCTCAAACTGCCACAACATATGTAGGTATATGGTATACAATACCTCACTTTCAATTGCCAAAAATTGTATTAATTTCCTATGTCTTCTGCACTAATTTGCCACAACCTTGGTGTCTTAAAACAATAAAAAAATTTTCCCTTATGTTTCTGGAGACTAAAAGTCCAAAGTCAGTTTCACTGAGTTAAAGTGTTAGCAGGCCTCCAGGACAGAATCCATTTCTGTGCCTTTTCCAGCATCTGGAAGTCACCTGTATTCCTTTGCTTATGGCCTCTTCCTCCATCTTCAAAGAACATCACTCTAATCTCTGACATGTCATATCCCTCTCTTCCTCTTATAATACAATTGTGACTACATTTAGGGCCTACCTATATAATCCAGGATGATCTCTCCATCTCTAGGTCTTTTAATTAATCTCATTTGTAATCTCCCTTTTGCCATATAAGGTAATATTCTCAGGTTCAGGAATTAGAACCTGGATGCCTTTAAATACCATTATTCTATCTTGCATAGGTGTTTAGACCATTTGTGTTTAATTAAGGATTATTATGGTTGGATTTAAAACTACCATCTTTACTAGTTGTTTTCTATTTGTTGTATATTTTCTTTGCTCATTTTTCTTTTTATTCTGCCTTTCTTTGTACTAATTTTATTTTGTGATTTCATTCTCGCTCCAGTGATGGCTGATTTTTATGCCTCTTTTTCATCTGTTTGTTGGTTGCTCTAAGACTTGCTATGAATTTTTTGACTGATCAACATTTGACTCCAATGTTATACCATTTCATGTAGTTTAAGTAACTTACAATGATCTTCTATTTGCCCATTCACTTTCTGTGTGGTATTAAGGTCATATAGTTTACCTCTCTCTATGTTATAAACTCAATAGTTCATTTTTGTTTTGACCAATTTTTCATTTTTAAACAATTAAAATAAGAAAAATGTTTTCTTCATTTCCTTTTTTTCTTACCATTTTTCAAGCTCTTCATTTTTTTGTTTGATCCAAATTACTGCCTGGTATAATACCTTTTCTACCTGAAGAAATTCCTTTAACATTCAATGTAGCTCTATTCCTAGGGAATAAATTATCACATTTATTATTTCCATTAAAACAACTTTATTTTACTTTCATTTTGAAAGGTGTATTTGCTGAATATAGAATTCTCTGTTGAGAAGTTCTTCATTCAGTACTTTAAAGATGTCTTTTTAAAGATGTCTTTTAAAGAGGCCTTTGGTCTCTGCAGGTCTTGAGGTGAAGATTGATGAATTTACTTTCATTGTTCTCTGGGTAATGTTCCTATTTTCATTTTCGCCATAAGATTTTATTTATTTTTTAACATTTTTACTATGATAGCGTTTTGTTTTTTGTTTTGTTATTATTTTTTTGGTATTTGCTTGCTTTGTATTATCTGGGCTTTTTATATCCATGATATAATGACTTGCCTTGTAGCAATTGTCTCATCACATAGTTTTTCTCCTGTTTTAACTTCTCTTTATGGTACTGCAAATATGTATATCTTAATCACTTCTTAGTGCACAACATCTCATGAATCTTTTATTCTGTTTTTGTTTCCTATTTTGTTCTTATTTATATTTCTATATAGAAAATTTATATTCACTGATATTCATGTTCATTGATTCTTTTTCAAGTACATCTAATTAGATGATATGTTTGTCAATGAAACCTCATTTCTATTACTATGTTATCCTTGCATTTATATTTCACCCTTTTTATGATTTCTAACATTGTTGAAATGATCCATCTATCATGACTATTGTTCACCTTAATATTTTAATCATGGATATTTTAAAACCTATGTGTGATATTTTGAATGTCTGCTTTATATCTGAATGTGGTTTCATTGAATGCTTTATCTCTTACATTGTTTACCTTGTTTCTTTTGTGTATCCTACAATTTTTATTGAACGTAGACATTATGTGTTGAATAATAGAAAATACTGAATTAATAGTTTGTATGCCCAGAAATGCACATTGTTCTTCTCTCAGGAGATTCATGTGGCCATCAGGGCAGAATACCCAGATATTTATTTCGGTTAGGGTTTGCTGTTTTCTTTGCTTACAATATACCACAGTCTTCAAATTCTTCCACTTACTGATTGATATTATGTTGTGCTTAAAGGGGGACCTCAGGTGCCACAGGACTTTTTCAGACTGCTTCTGCTCCACTCTCAACTTTCAAATTTGTGCTATAGAGGGCTCTCATACTGCTATCTTCCCTTCTCCAGTGGTAGAATGATATTGCTTGTTACTCTGTTCAAAAATCATGTTAGTAGCAGGGGATGGTCTTGTTCCTCATAGAGATCTTCAGTCTTTATGCAAACTATGAATTCCTGGGACACACAGGTGTGGCTTTCTTCATTTTCCTGCACATTTTCTCCATTGGCAGCCAAACTCCGCCTTGTATCTGTGGATATTAATGGGCAAAATAATTTTCTGTCCTCCCATTATTGTCAACAGCCTCTCTTTGATATTAGTGAAAAAATCCTGATGCCCTAGATATTTTCTGACCAATACCAAAGTGCAAAGATTCTTTGCTTTTGCTCCTACTAGCAGTGGATCTCTGCCTAGGCCCTGGGGTGAAAGATTTTGCTATCCTACCTTGATGGCACACGGCATTTACGTACTATGTTAAAGTGAAGGCTCTCCCCTGTCACACAACTGTAACTGATCACCTAAGAATGCCAGTGTTACGGACGGGCTCATTCTTGTCTCCTGCCCTATTCCAGTCTTTCTTTTGAGCAAGTGGCAAATCATTTCCACATGAGCAGTATGATGCAAATTAAGGAAGACTTTCATGACTGCCAAATGAAGTCTCTATAGGCAAATGAACTGTCTAGCTGTAAAGACTCAGTATATCCTACATCCATGGCATCCTTCATTTGAATATTAGGCAAAGATAGTAATATCTGAGAGAGAATGTATAATTGGCTATGATCAAAATATGCTGACATGAGTAAACTGAATCAATTATAAATAATTTGTGTGTTCTTTCAACTTCATTTGTATTTATAAATGTGGGATCTAGATTAGTATTGCCTGTGTTTGACTTCCAGCTCTATCACATACTAACTCTGTGACTTTCGTCAATTTAGTAGGATTCTTTAACCCTTGGTTTCCACAATTGTAAAATCAGAATAATAAAGGCAATCTGATATAGTCATTTTCAGGAATAAATATGATACTACATATTCTAAAAATATTAGCTATGCTGATGATTTCTTTATACTCAGTAGAAGGGCTTATCAAATTTTGAAATATTGGAACAAAATACAAAGTAAAAAGGGAACACTATAGAAAAGGGGATATTCAACAGAGTAAAGTTATGAAACAATTTATTCATAATTGTCTGAATGCAGTGTCTCTTAAATACACCAGTTGCTTTTAAAACCTTATGTATATGGAAACAAATAAACAAACAAAAATGAGTAAGTACATGTGCCCAACATTAATAATGATATTCCTTGTTGCATGTAGCTATTGTCTCGTTATTTTTCATGTTTTTTGAGTTAGTATATATTACTATGAAGAGAGATAATTTTAAATTATATTTAAATTTTATCTAAAGAAATGCTTTAGATAAATATTATTGTTACCAGTATGTATGGCTAAGTACACTGAGCAATAAGGGGAACTAGATTTATGTTTTGGTGTATAAAGTGTGTTCTTGTATTTATAGGCAATATGAAAAATCTCACTGTCAGGTAATGAGCTTTATGTTCATGGCAATTTGGTTAGTATGAATAAGTGTTAAAATATAAGCAGGGAGCATATGTGGCTCAAGCTGCTGAACGCCTGCTTCCCACATGGGAGGTCCCGGGTTTGGTTCCCAATGCCTCTTAAAAACAGACAAACAAATAAACAACAAGAAAAATAAGTGAAAATCCAGCTCAGGGAAGCCAATGTGGGTCAGCGGTTGAGCACCACCTTCCCACAGAAGAGGTCCCAGGTTGAAGCCCTGGTCCCCGTTACCTCAAAAAAAAAAAAAAAAAAAAAAAAAGAAAAGAAAAGAAAAAGCAAATCTCAGAATTATAAAAGACAAAATTATAAAATAGGAGCAGTGCCATGAGGTGGGAGGAGCATGTGGAGAAGGCCTTGCTTCTACCTAGGAAGTGATGCCCAGGATGCTGGAGACAATACCGCCATAAGAGTAGAAGATCAGCAAACAGGTTCCAAGTCCACAGAGAAAAGTAGAGCAGAGCAAGACAGTAAAACTGGGGAAGACATCAGAGCAGGATAGAGAGAAGAGAGAGGGCAGCTCACAGCAGTATAATCTCCACAGAAATCCAAGTTCATAGCTGGAAGGATGTTGAGGAGTGCAGTCAAAACCCCAGGCTCCAGGAACCCCAAGCCAGCCCCTTACAGAGGTGGTTGTTCATCACCTGACCATATAGCAGAGGATGATTGACGGTAGCAAAGTGGTCATAGGCCATCACTGCCAGTAGGCAGCCTTCAGTGACCCCACTCATAAACAAAAAGGAGACTTGAGCCAGGCAGCCCTTCACAGAGATGGTTTTCTTCTGAGACAACAGATTCTCCAGCAGCTTTGGAACTGTGATAGAAGAAAAGCAAAGATCCAGAAAAGAAAGGTGACTCAGGAATTTGTACATGGGGGTGTGGAGGTGACAATCTGTCCTGATCACCAGCTGCAGCATCAGATTCCCTGTCAAAGTTAGGAAGTAAACTTGCAAAAACAACACAAAGAGCATAGCCTGGATGAGTGGGGCAGATGGCAGGCCAAGGAGTATGAACTTGTTGATGGTGCTACGATTATCCAAAGCCATTGGGAGACGATTTTATCTAAAACAAAAATAGGAGTATACCTTAAATCTCTTGACCAAAACCAATTATCAGAGGATGGGGGTGTCATCCCATCTAGTATATATTTCACAAAACCATCGAAGTTTCTTTTCTATCTTCCTTCCTAGGTTGATGAGCAGCTTCAATCCTTAACCCTAGTTCAACCCTGCAAGTATAATAATTAATGGCTCATCTTCTTTCTCAGAGATTGCTTAAGAAATTCACAAACTTCCTATGCCTTGCACCATTATTAATTTAGGGTTTGGTTTTTTTTGTAACACAACCTGTGCTTAACAATATTCCTTATTCATTTTAGATATTAGTAGAATTCTAGGTCTTTCCTCTTAATTGTCTTTTATTCCTGTTCAAATCCTCTCTCATATGTATACTACTAAGGTATTTTGTCTTCATTTAGCTTCATAAATGGCATTTTCACATGCATTGTCAGTTTTCACTCTGGAACAAAATTGGTATATGTAGCCACAGGAATGCACACATACTTGTGCTTCCATGTGTTCCTGTGTTAGGTTTTGGGATAGGAGAAATAATTGACAGGCATACTAAATCTATTTTTCAGAAGAAAAATTAATTGTCTGTGGTAAAACAATTATCTAAATTTCCAGTTTCAAGAGTCAGAATATGACTCTACTAGGTAGGATTCTAAGACAAGAGAATTTCCTGCCAAAGACTGTCTTCCAATCAAGGTTTGTCAGTAAATGTGCTCTATCAAATGACACCTACAGGTCTGTAAGATTGTCCACACATTATGTTCTACAGAGTCTCAAGGCTGAGGCCACACTATCATACTTGCCCATGAGCATCATAGATATTCCTTTGTTTCTGTGTCAATTCAAGTTTCTGTTTTGTCTGAAATGCCCTGTGTTTCTACCTAAATCTTTTAATATTTTGGCACTTAATTTAAATTTGATTTTTTTCTTCTATCTTCCTAGAAAATTGCTCTCTAGAAAACCACCATATATGCTATAGTAAAAAGAAATTGTTTGCAGAGTGCTACACTTTTGTATTTAATCTTTAGGGAAAATTGATGGAAAACATTCTATGAATATTGTTCAAATGAGGAAATAAAATGTATTTGGATGACTTCCCAAATGTTTAAACATTATTATTCCCATTATAATCTCCATGATTACAAATCACATGTTCTTTCTATCCTAACACTCTAATTCCATTTTTAACAATTTCTTAATAATTACTTATTTCCTCTGCAAAATGATCTGCTCCATCACCTCACAACAAGTAAGTCCCTGCCTTGTATGCCATCACAGCAAATAACACTTCTGTTCTGGTAGTAATTGTTTAGTAAATTCCTTTTCTCTCTTACCAATGACATTATAATTACTTAAAGGCAGTCACTATGCTCTATAATTTGTCACATCAAACACACTTGGGACAGTGGAAGTGTAACCCAATGAGAATTATTGAATGAAGAAAAAAATAATGAATTGAATAATATAGACTATAGCTAAAATTTAGGACAAAGACTCCAGATACACAAGTTTGATAAAGACCAATACTAAGGGAAAGTATAGGGAAAGAGAAAGAATTGCTTTGTGTATGTTTGTCTGTGCCTATGCGTGTGTAACTGTGCATGTGTGTGTTTGTGTAGCAACTGTGGCGTGTTTAGCAGTGGACTGTACCTTTGCTCAACCAACACATACCCCATCCCTGTAGTTGAGACATCATCTCTCACATCCACTAGGCAATTTTATCTATACTGGAAGAAATATTTTCTCCCATTATTTTCAATCTACAGCCAGCCAGCCATATATTTGTGTGTCATCTCTTTACTTAATCAATCATTTATCTATAGCCCATTTTTCTATTCATCCATTTTGCAAGTCATCCATTCCATTCAGAATTCTTCTTTCCCTTTCTTTATTCTTCTACCACCTATCCATCTATAAATTAATTTATTTAGAAACAAATATTCACAAATTACCTGGTAAAACATGTGCTAGGTATTGAAAGGAAGACTATCTTCTATTTAAGGCAGTTCAACTCTTAAATTCATAATATTTTGTTTGCTCTTACTTTCAGATTTAACGTCATCCCTGGACATCATTCTCTTCTTTACTTTTTCCTCATATTTACCTTGAACCCTGATCTGTGGCAATACACACCTATTATATCTTTTCATGAAACCCCTACCTGGTACTGTAACTTCCTACAGTTTTCTGACAAGATCCTTTGATCTCATAAATGACCTGTCTTTTCTATCATTATGCCAAAATCACAGAGTCTTACGTAAATGTTGTTCAAAGAATTCACAGTTACAAGTTACCAAGCTAATAACAAGTTTACAGTGCCTTCTGCATGCCCAGTCTTTGTCATTTGCTATTGTTCCTCAGTACTAATATTAAATTTTTATACATCTTCCCAAACTATGTAGCCTTCTTAGATTCAGTCAAATTCTCCTTATATTCAGTTCATATTTTAGTTCTGCCTAGTAAGTAATATTCGGTAAGGAAGGCACAAATCAATTCAAATTCAAAAAAGTGGGTAGAAAAATTTGAAGTGAAAAAAAATTCTTAGTGTTTCTCACATCTTTGTATTTGTTAAATCATGTAAGAAGTAAAACATTTCTGCACTATCTACACAAGGAAAATTAATTAATTAATTAACAATATTCAGATAATTTTGAACAATTAAACAATTATGCATTTGGAATTTTTTTTGTGAATTGGGCAGATTATTGCTTTTATGCTTCCATATATACTTTTTAAGTCTACCTTTTGTTCACTTATACATTTAGATTTATCATAGTTCCTTATATTCACATTGAAGTTTGAGGAAATAGCCGACTTCCACTGTGGTTGGAGATGTCATGGCTCCTTATAGAGAGATGAGAGGTTAATGCAGAAATTAGTTTAGAGTGATATTATAATTAGAAGCTAGGCTTGCCAATTTTTAAGGAGGTCAATGCAAGAGACTTCCCCAATATGCTTCTGATGTACAGCACTGTCCCCCAGGATATATATCTATAGGATGCTGAGTTTTGTAGTTATTTTAAGAGGCACCCAATTCAATCACTTAAGGTTTATTCCACTGGAATGGGCATGTGTTTAAACATAGGTAACACTTTAAAACAGTAGTAATAATACCTTTAGATCAAATTAATGGTCAGTCTCATATGTATTTGATATAAAGATGTTCATTTCACTAATGTTTGGATTAGTGGATCAATGATAAGGGGAAGATAGTTAGGTTCATGGTTTCCTGTATTCAGTGAGTGTGGGAGAGAGCTCTAAATGACCAAAAATGGGGGAATTTGTCATGAGGATCTGGGAAGCTCCTGGAATGGGGAGAATGGTGAATTTGATTTTTTCCTTAAATAATTCTTGGCATATAAGTCACCCTTTTGATTTAGTAACCACATTAGTTTGATCAATTTTGAAGCTGGAGGAATTTATAAACAACAAAAAATTAAATTACCTAACACATGTGATTGGGTCATAGGGAAGAGATAAAATCCACATCTACTCTGATGTACCCTCTCCACTACTTCCCTGAATATTTTGTTTTCAGCTGCTCTGCTCTGCTCTTCTCTGATTTTAAACCTTGAACATAGACTAAAACAGTTTGGACCAAGAATACATGGGATCCCTTTTTCCAATGTCCAACATCTGTCATTGTGGTCAACGAGCTTTATCATAGATGCTGCTCAGAGTAGCTGAGCCATGGACTTTACTGCATGGAAAATATGAAAGTCTCCCTAATGTTGGGGACACATCTCAGCACATTTTTTTTTTTTAAGATTTTATTTATTCATTCATTTATCCCCCCCTTGCTGCCCACGCTCGCTGGGTCAGCCAACCACGCCGTGCGGGTGGGCCTGCCCTCACCAGGAGGCCCCGGGAACCGAACCCGGGGCCCCCCATATGGTAAACGGGAGCCCCACTGATTGAGCCACAGCCGCTTCCCTCAGCACATATTAAGTCTATGAGAATGCCTAGGGTAAAGAAGCACCTCAGAGAGCCGAAAAGAAAAGATCATTGGAGGAGAGAGAAAATAGTACTCAGGAAAGATAGACAGAAACTTAAGAGCAATTGAAGAGACAATTACTGCTGTCTAGTGACAAGAAGTGCAGAAGATTTTTCTTTTGGGGAGTTACAGGAAGTACATGAAAATTGATTATCGTAGAGCTACAGACAGATAAAGGCAGAAACTGAAGAATATATATCCTCTTAGCTCTGGCATAGTCCTGATTTTCTCTCCTTCCAGCTAGGACTGACATCTTGAAAAACAGCTAGAAGATGCAAGGACTGACATCTTCCAAAACAGGTGTAAAGAGTTTCTTTTTGATGGTCTCAGGCCCAACAGGAGGGGCATCTGTTTATTTAATGTTCTCTGAATTCTAAATACTCTGCTAAAATAATCCATGAAGAGAATGATTCTAAGATATAACCCTTCAGAAGGGTAGGTATATGTTATTTCATCTGTAATTTGCCAGCTGAGCCTTGTAGCCCAGGAGACAGAGGAAGCAACGTCATTTACTAACTAGAATCACAGATAGAAGCCCAATTCGAGCTCACCAGCAAACAACACAAATTATAAAATCCTCAGGGAATGCTATTTAGCATGGAATTTTGGAACTTTTTTATTCACTGAATCTATGACTGAGAACTCTTGGGTTTCTGTTAGGCTTTGAAAAATAGCAAGTTGGTGGCTTGTAAAAAAGAAGGACTTAAATAATATATTGTTCCTTTGTGAAAGAAAATCATAGCAACATTTGTAAACCCTTCACATACACATATCCATGAGTAGAAATGGGGAAATTTTGTGAGAGCTGTATTTATGAAATTATATATGCATATTTGCATTTTTTAATCATGCCACATTTATGCCCATAATCTATAACTTCTTATAAATGTGTCTTACTGCTGAAAATTATATCATAATTATGTGTAAGCTTTCTAGTAGAAGAAGTGAAAGAAAAGCTATGAAGTTAATAAGCTTCATTGCACTGTGTATATCTGTATAACAATAATTGTAAGCACTCTAGGAAAAATGTAAATGGAAATGCTTGAACTACTCTAAAAAGTAATGTGAATTAATGGTAAACAGATCATTATATACAATAAGAAGACCCATTACAAAGCAAAGACTTTCGTTTATAGAAAAGGCTTACAATATGAGCTAGCAGAGGACATAAAATTAGCCCAGGAATTTGGTAACTCTTTCATGGAGGCACAGATTTAAAAATGATTCAATGCTTTACCTTGTTATATTATAATTATTTGCATTTGCTAGATGACTAATTACATTTACTGAGCTCTTTAATAGTACTCACTTGTCAACTGGAAACATTGAAAAGGAAACATTAAAGGTGCAAAGAAATAGTGTTTTGAATAAAATATGAATGCACAGGGGTATTAACTATAGATATGAAATGATTTTAAAAGTTAATAATGAAATGCTGTCAGGAATTTGATTTCATAAAATTGTAGAGGAAATGAATAACTTCCTAAAAAAATATAGTTCACTGAGAGTGATTAAAAAAGACATGGAATACCTGTATAGATATAAAGTTAATAAATAAATTATTTCAATAATTAAACATCTTTCTGTCATAAAAACATTACACAGATTGTTTTTATATGTGAGTCCTTTCACATTTCCAACATTGTATTTCAATCTTAAATAAATCTATCAGAGAATAGCAGAAGAAAGACTGCTGTTAGACTTATCCTATGATCCCAGTATAACTATTTTTTTCAATAACTATCCCCATTTTAAATGAGCACTTCTTGCATAAATTCTTTCATTCAAAAAGTAGTGGCTGTATGTTCACCATGTGTCTGGCACTCTGCTGGGAACTGGGAGAGTGATCATAAAAATCATCAAAATAGAGATATTTCAGAGCATTGAGAGTGCTAAAAATAAATTATAAATATTTAAAATTTTTATTTCAAATCATTTTATTGTACAAAAACATTAAAAATTCAAACTTCCAGTAAGGTGGTGTCAGGGTAGAGTCCCACATCTCAACTCTCTTACAAAAACAACGGAGGAGAGGCAAAAAGCTGTCTCAGGGAACTGCTTTGAGTGTCTACAGACCCAGAGAGTGCTACACCAATGTCCAGGAGGAAGATGGAAAGAGAGACGAAAAAGCCAAAACCAAAACCCTGACTTAGGAACCCCATGGCGGGAATGGCACATATCCCCTACCCTAAAAACGAACAGCTTCTGTCAAACCTATGGCTCACTTCAGCCAACTGAGAGGGAAAGGACATCTTTCTCCCTGCGAGAAGCCTGGGTGCAGTAGAGGACAGAGAGTGGTTTCTCTTCTGTGAGTTTGGCCCATGGAGCCCGTTTTGAATCTCGGTTCTGGCCAGACCAGAACCATCAGTGAGTGGATATTGGACACCTCCATTGAAAGCTTCACCAAAGAGCACCAAATCCTGGCAGGCCAGGAATCTGCAATAAGTAAAACAGCCTTTTGGAGTCTACCATGTCCACACAGTCTTGAATCAGCTTTGCACCCTATCAGAGGGCCCCTATTCCTGTTTTGTTGTTGTTGTTGTTTTATTCTTTATTGTTAAAGGAGATTTAGATTACAAAAATGTTACATTGAAAATATAGGGGATTCCCATATACCCCACTCACCCCCCCACCCACAATTTCACCAATTAACAGCATCTTTCATTAGTGTGGTCCATTTGTTACAATTGGTGAACACATATTGAAGCATTGCTACTAAGCATTGTCTGTATTTTATATTATGATTTACACTTTGCACTGCATAATTTTAAAGGTTTTGACAAAATGTATAATGGCTTGTGTCCGTCATTTCAATAACATGCAGAACATTTCAAAGTCCCAAAATGCCCCATATTACACCTATTAATCCTTCTCTTTCTCCACAGAACCACTGGTGATCACAGTCTTTATATCATTTTTACAATTTCTTCCATTATTACAATAAAAATAAGTCTAAATTAGTCCAAAGTTGTATTTCCACCTTATATTTGTTCATTCCTCAATCTTGAGGATTTGGGGATGGTGATGCTCACTCTGCTTCTGTTTGAGAGTGGGATATTTTGATTACTTAAACTGAGAAATCTTAAAGATTTAGAATAAGTTGAACCAAAAATTAAAGAGGAGCTATAAAACTATGAATTAAAATAACTAGGTAAGAGAAAGAAATTGACCATTAATGAATTGGAGGACAGAGCATTGTCTAGAGTGTACATTATGGTTTACATTTTGCATGCCATAATTTTATATGTTTTGACAAAATGTATAATGGTTTGTATCTGTCAATATCATGCAGAACAATTTGAATGTCCCCAAAATGTCCCCTGTTACATCTATTCTTCCCTCTCACTCTCCACATTACTGGAGATTACTGTCTTTATATCATTTTTACAAGTTCTTCCACTACTAAAATAATAATAAGGCTACTTTAGTCCATAGTTGTGATAGATGGAGATTCTGCTTATTGAAATTTCTTCACTTAAGTAGCATTGAAAATTTGAAAACGAATTGAGCTGGTTTTCATTCCACAATCAAGAGGATTTGGGGATGGTGATGCCCACTTTGTTTTCATTTGAGAGTGGGCTATAATCATTACTTAACCTGGAGAATCTTAAAGATTTAGAATAAGTTGAACCAAAAATAAATAAGAGCTATTAAACAAAACCACTAGACAAGAGAGAGAAATTGACAATCAATAAATTGGAGGACAGAGCAACTGAACTTGAAAATACTGTAGAACAGAAACAGAAAAGAATGGAAAAAAAGGAACAAGGTCTCTGGGAATTGAATGACAATGTGAAACACACAGCCATACATGTTATAGGCGTCCCAGAAGGTGAAGAGAACAGAAAAGGGGCAGAAAAAAATATGTCAGGACATAATGACAGAAAATTTCCCAATGCTTATGAATGATATAAATATCAATATCCAAGAAGGACAATGATGCCAAACAGAATAAATCCCAATAGACCTACTCAAAGAAACCTACTATTCAGAATATCAAATGCCAGAGAAAAGAGAGGGTTTTGAAAACAACAAGACAAAAGCAAACATCACATGCAAGGGAAGCTTGAAAAGACTAAGTGTAGATCTTTCATCAGAAACCATCGAGGCAAGAGGAAAGTCATATGTTACATTTAAGGTTCTGAAAGAAAAAATTTGCCAGCCAAGAATTCTTTACCTGGCCAAACTGTGTTTCATAAATGAGGGCAAGTGAATGTCTTTACAGATAAAACTAATAAAATAATGAAGAAAATTTGTTATAAAAAACTGGGTCTAGAAGAGATATAAAAGGGACTTCTGTGACCAAAAGGAAAAGACAAAGGCAAGAGACTTGGAGAAGAGTGTAGGAATGAAGATTATTTGTAAGGTAACTAAAAGTGCAAAAAGATAGGCAATAGTAAGATATGACAAAGGAAAACCAAAGGATAAAATGGACAAAGTAAGTAATGATTTTCAGTAATAACATTGAATGTTAATAGACTGAACTCCCTAATTAAAAGACACAGACTGACAAAATGAATTTTTTAAAAAGTGAGCTATTTATATGCTATCTGCAAGAGACACCCCTTAGATGCAAGGACTCTGTCAGGCTGAAAATGAGAGATTGGACAGACAACTATTTGTTGGTTGCAATCAGTAATCCTAAAAGATCTGGAGTAGTGATATTAACATCATAAAAAATATATTTTAAATTAAAAACTCTTATAAGAGATGAAGAAGGCCATTATATATTAATAAAAAGGACAAGTTACAAAATTGAAATAAGAATCATAAATATTTATGTACCTAACCTGGGTACCCCCATATAAATGAGACACACACTGCTAAAATGAAGGTAGAAATAGTCGTCTCTACAATAATAGTTGAAGACTTCAATACTCCACTCTCAGCATTAGCTAGAACATCTTGGCAGAGGATGATAGAGGAAAGAGAGTGCTTGAATAGTATGATAAATAAACTAGATTTAACAAGCATATATAGACTGTTACACACATAAACAACATGATTTACATTCTTCTCAAATGATCATGGATCCTTCTCCAGGATAGACCACATGTTTGAATACAAGACAGGATACAATAATTTCAAAAAGATGGAAAATATGCAAAGCATTTTGTGTGATCATAAGGGATTGAAGCTGGAAATCAATAATAGGTAAAAAAGGGAAAATACCCAAATATATGGAGATTGAACAACACACTCAAACAGTGGGTCAAAGATGAAATTGCAAGAGAAATCAATAAATATCATGAGATAAAGGAAAATGATGTGGGGTGATGTATAGCACTCCTGTACGTTATACATATTTGTTTTATTACCTCACAACTTCTCAAAGTTAAAAAAGTAAAAACACACACACACATATATATATATTCTTAAATAAAATAAAAATATTGTTCAAAACCTTATTTTCAATACAATTCTAATAATGCTTTAAAAAATGAAAAGTCTAGGACCCATGCTAAAAGAGACAGGCCTCCAGGCTGTCACAAACCAGAACAATGGACACCCTAGACCCTGGGAATATGGCAGCAGGAATAAGACAGAGGCAGTGTACTTGGGTTGGCGTTTCATGGCATTATTCATTTTGTGGCCACTTGGGGATCAGAGCAGATGGATCTGTGTGACCTCAGATTTCAAACACCTTCTAACTGTGAGACATCATGATGAAAATCTTATTCACTACTAATATTACCACATTCAATAAAAATACAGATCTTGGGATATATATTATTTTGGTGATTATAGCATACATATAAAATGTTCTCATTTTGCATTAAAAACTGGCATTGTATCATAAAAGGAGGAAAAGTCTAATTTAGTTCTCTATTTAATTTTTTTCCTTAGAACAATATTACATAACAAATAAAAAGAAACATGGCAAATTGAGAGGGAGACCATGGGTGAGGGGACATCTGTTAATTTTAGTATGTTTAATGGCAGGTTTACCCTGCTTATAAAACAAGGACCGTGCATTTCATTTTCACTATGACCTGCTTATAACCAGCTAGACCTGGGTGGCAGATTCAACTTTGACACTATCCAAATTTGAGCTTACTTTTGCCTTCCTCCATAGACTATATGAGAGGACTAGGGTCAGGAGATAAGGGTCATGGTCATTGATTTTCTTGGCATGAATAATTGTATGACCATATGAAACTGGCTCTTGAGATGCTTAAAAATTTTTTTAAAAACTGTATGTAAATTTGCATGTAAAATTATAGAGTATAAACATTAACTTGTACATAAAATAAATTGAATATATATATATAGTATTGATGTGACTTTTTGTTTCACCAGGAAGTGTTCCTCCTTTCTTCTGCTAGGCAGGTAGCATGAAGGGTATAAAACAGTAAAGAACTGAGTTGAATCCAGTCCAGGATGTAATTTTTTAAAACTCCTCTTATATCTATTTCCTGAAGTGAAGTCATTAAAGGTGTCAAGTGGAATCCTCATGTGGTCACTGGGCTAATCCTTTAGTGAGCCTTTGTGTCCCCAGTCCTGAGTAGAAGTAAACACTCTACTTTGTTTTCACAGCTTAGACTTATCTTCAGAGTCTCTGGCCCTAAACAGCTTCTAATTACTAAATATCTTGACAAGCAAATTAACCATTTGTTTAGGGTCTTTAAGTCTTTATTACTGGGACTCCAGTTTGTGTGGCTAACAAAAGGTCTGCAGAGTCTCTGTAGGAAAGCGTGATCTTGTTGCTGGTCCAAGCAGAGATTCTTAGACTCTTTCTCATACCCAGAATCACCTAAAGCCCTGTGGGAAAACATGGGGTGGCATAAATCTGCCACAAACTGCCCCATGTTACTGCTTTGGTGTGATTTACACATACGTGTGTGTGAATACATGAATCAGGTTTACTGACTGTGGAATTTTAGAGTTATGTGCCCCCCGAAAAAACATGCCTTTAAACACAAGCCATTCCAGTGAATATGAATCTATTAGAAGTAGGACCTTTGGACGAGATTGTTTCACTTAAGGTTTGGCCCTTCTCAATCAGCCTGGCTCTTAAACTTACTACTTGAGTCCTTTTTAAGCAAAATGAAATTTAGACACAGAGAGAGAAAGGTCCTGAGAGAGTTCCCAGAAGCCAAAAGTCAACAGAACGGGAAGAAAAGATGGAGGCGAGGAGAGGCAGCCATGGGCGCTGCCATCAGACAAAAGAGCCCAAGAAGAAGGAGCACCACGAATCAGTCCCAGAATGCTAATCTTCAGGAAGAAAGAATTGCCTTGATGAGCCCTTGAGTATCACTTCTCCCAGGCTCAAAACAGTGAATCAATGAACTCCTGCTTTTCAAGTTGTTACATGGAATTGCCTTTGCCAGTCAGAGAACTGAAACACTGAGTTATAATTTATAGAGAATAAGATTCAACTCTTTTAAATATATGGTTTGAGAATCTTTGACCAGCATATATCGTCATGTAACCAGCACCACAATCAATATAGAATATTTCCTATACCATCAATGTCCCAATTTGCTCCATTGTGGTAAATATTCCCCCTCAGCCACACCCTGAAAACTCTTGATCTGATTTCTGTGACAAACTTTTACTATTTCAAAATGGAACACAAGTATAATAATATAGTGCAGTTTTTTTTTTTCTTTCTTTTAAATTTGCATAATGGCTTTGAGCTGCATTCCTAGAGTTGTATGTATTGTTCTATTGCTCTGGGTTTTTTTGTATTTTTTTGTTTTTGTTGTTATACTTTTCTACAGCATGGCAGGTCTGAAATTTATTTATTCATTGACCAGTTGATGGACATTTGAGTTGTTTCATTTTATGTCATTTATGAAAAAAAAAGTACTATAAATACTGTGGTACAGAGTTTGAAAGGATCTGTGCTTTCAATTCCCTTGTGCAGATAACTAAGAGTGGAATTTCTTTGTCATGTGATAAGTATAATTTTAACTTCACCAGATATTAGTCAGTGTTCTCCACAGATACCGAACTGAAAAGATATATATATATATAGTGAGATTTATTTTAGGAATTGGCCCAGTAGATCATAGGGACTGGCAAATCTGAATTCTGTAGAGCAGTCTCAAGCTGGGAAGTCCGATGAAGATTTTGATGAATTTCCCTGGAGAAGCTGGCTGGCTGAAGTAGAGATGGAAACACTTCTCTTAGACTGCTGAAGTTATCAGTTCTTCCATTTTGGGCTTCAACTGACTGGATGAGACTTCTCTCATTGCTAAAGGCAATCTTCTATGTTATTTGTTTATGTAATCATTCATAGATGCAATCAACTGACTAATGATTTCAATCCATGAAATATCTTCAGAGTAACAATCAGGCCAGTGCTTGCTTGGCCAAACAATGGGACACTATAACCTAGCCAGGGTGACACATGAACTTAACCACACACTAGAAATTACCAAAATGTTTCCCCTAGTGGCAGTGCTATTTTACACTCCAGTAAGAAAAATGATAAGATTTACTGTTGCTCCACATCCTTGCCAATATTTATTTTGCAATCTAGTTAAAATTTAGTCAGTTTAATAAGGTGTAGTAGCATCTTGTTGTGTTATAATTAGCATTTCCCTAACTGCTAATAATGCTGAACCCCATTAATATGTATTTCTTCCTTGGAAAAGGGTCCAGTGAAATCATTTCCCTTTTTATTGGCTTGCTTTCCCTTTTTTATTGATGTAAGTGTCCTTCCCATATTCTGGATATGTTCTTTATCAGTTATGTTTTCTGTGATATTTTCTTCTAGGCAGTAGCTTATTTTTTCATTCTATTCAGTGTTATTGAAGAACAGAAGTTTGTAATTTCGGTGAATTACTGCTTATGTTTTGTTTCATGGAGGCAATGTTCCTAAGCAATTTTTAAAAATCTATCAGCAAAACTCCGTTAAGTCCTAGGTCTGGAAATGATCCTGTGGTGTCTCAGTTCTGCCTCCTGGGCCCATGGCTCCACTGCTGAGGCCCAAGGCTCTGTCTTGGAGTCATCCTTATTTCTTCCCCTGAAGAGTCACAAATGTTTATAGTTTAATAGTTTGATCAGCCTGTTTCTTGTCTTTAGAATTCTGGGAAACTGACATATTCTTCATTGCATCCACTCTCAGTCCATTTAATCCAATTTGGCAGTATTTCCACTGGCATAACATTCTAAAATACTACATGTCTGCCATATTTATTACAGGGAATTAGTTGATTACACAGGAAGCTTCTCCAGAGAGCTTTCCTAGATAATCTCATCTCTATATCTGGCATCTCTAAAAAGGACTAAATAGGAGTCACATGCTTAATCTTTTCAGATGTCCTTCTTATAACTGCATATTCTAAACCTTTGGTCCTTGTGAGCCACTAGCCAATGGTTATGCAGCCACATCCATGGTTTCTCTTAGATCTTTTCTTACAGTGACTCTCTAATGCTAGGATCTTTAGTGCACAGGATAGTCTAAGAACTTCCAAAATCATCAATCCTGGTTCATTTTTGTTTACTACTTGTCTTAGTTTCCTAGGCTGTTTAACAAATACCATGATATGGTTCAGTTTAAACAATGGTAATTTACGTGCTCACAGTTTTGAGGCTGGGAAAATGTCCAAATCAGGGAATGATTTTTTCTGAAAACCTGAAAAGGCTGCCAGTGATCCTTGGTTCCTCTTTCAAATGGCAAGGCACATGGTGGCACATACTGGTTCTTCCCTTCTCTTCTGTGTTTCTTTGATTTCAGCTCCTTCCTTCCATGGCATTCTCCCTGTGTGTCTGAATTTAATTCTTTTGTGAAGACTCCAGTAATAGGATGAAGACCCATTCTGATTGAGGTGGGAAAGAACTTAAATGAAAGACCATCATCAAAAGGTCCTATTTAGAATACATTTATACCCACAGGTTTTACATGTTTTTTTTTTTTTTTTCTGGGTTATTTTCTGCTTCAAAGTACTATATTCCAGCCCTTGGACCCCCAAAAAGACACTTTCTTTCTGTATGCAATATATGTTCATTTCATCTCAGCACCCCAATAATCTTAAGTAATTTCAGTGACAATGGTAAGTATAAAGTTTCATCAAATTTGGTGATGGATATTGTCTGTCCTGGAGCACAATTATTCTATGTCAATGGAACTGTGAAACCTAGAGAACAAGTTATCTGCTTCCAATACACAATAGAGGGAGGCATAGGTAAATATTCTCATTCCCATAAGAAGAAATTGCAAGGAAAACAAGGGTCACAGGTGGCAAACAAATCTCAAACAATGCAGAGCATACTCCATTAGATTTCATGGTTTGAATCCATTTATGGAATTATGATTTGTCCTATTGGCCTGATAGAGTGGCAGCCCTACCCCATCCAGTACTTATGCAGTGGCATGCTCCTCATGAGCACTGGGTGAAAACTCCACCCTTTCCAAGCATTGGGGTGGTGGCCAGAAACTCCACAATCCCCTGGGCACAGGCTCCACTCTCTCAGAACACTGGTTTGTCAGTACCCTTTCTGGACAACAGGGCAGAGATTCTGCCCTCTCCAAGTGCTGGGTGTACTTACCCTTTCCTCACACGTCAGTGAGGCTGCCCTCTTGGCTTGAGAAGATGTCTTCGGACCAGACCTCAGCTTCCATGGTTTTGCCCCTAAAGTGATTTTTCCTTCAATCTGTCCCTTTTATGCCCCTTTTAGTCCAGCTGAAGTTGTTCCATCCATACAGGTTTCACAAAAACCTCTCAGTTTTGCATGTAGTACACAGGGGACTAAACCATTAGACAAAAGAATTTGCCACAGCTCTTTCCTGATTAACAGCATTTTTAATACTAACTTCCACAGAAATTGCTGACAGGATCAGTGTTCAGTTAAACCCTCATATGGATCACTATTCTCTAGGGACACAATTGCCTGAAACTCAGATTTTTCCAAAATATCAATATATGGTTTCTTTGTCCCTAGCTGTTCAGTTCTCAGCTTATCCCCTTTTTTCTCTTATCACCATAAGCTTAAAAAACAAGGCTGCACTTTCCACATATAGCTTGGAAATCTCCTCAGCTACACACCCATATTAATTTCTTTCAAGTTCTGCCTTCCATGCAACATCAGATATAAATTTTTCCAAGTTCTCTGCAACTTTAAAGTAAGGATCACCTTTCCTCCAGTTTCCAGTAACACACTTATCATTTTCTTCTAAAGCCTCAGCACAAGTACCTTTAGCATCCATATTTCTTTTTTTTTTTTTTTTTTTTTTGTACTGGATACATAAATTTTTTTGAATGATACAATATGTTACACAATATATTTGGTTCATAGCAATGCAATCTTATAGTATTTGTCCTTTTGTGTCTGGCTTGCTTCACATAACATAATGTCCTCCAGGTTCATCCATGTTGTTACATATTTTATGATTTCATTTCTTCCTACAACTGCATAATATTCTATCACGTGAATACAGCACCAGTTTGTATATCCATTCATCTTTTGATGGATACCTAGATTATTTCTAACTTTTGGCTATTGTGAATAATGTTGCTATGAACATCGGTGTGCAGATGTCTGTTCGTGTCACTGCTCTCAGTCTTCTGTGTATATACCCAGTAGTGGTGTTGCAGGGTCACATGGCAAGTCTATATTCAAATTCTTTAGGAACTGCCAAACAGTCCTCCATAGCAGCTGTGCCATTCTGCATTCCCACCAACAGTGAATAAGTGTTCCTATCTCTGTACATCCCCTCCAACACTTGTACTTCTGTCTTTTTAATAGTTTGGCCATTCTGATAGGTGTGAAGTGATAGCTCATTGTAATTTTGATTTGTATTTCCCTAATCATTAGTGATGCTGAACATTTTTTCATGTTTTCTTTTTGCCATTTGTATTTCTTCTTTGGACAAACATCTATTCAAGTCTTTTGCCCATTTTTAAATTGGATTGTTTGTCTTCTTATTATTGAGTTGTAACATCTCTTTACATATCCTGGATATTAAACCCTTATCTGACATGTGATTTGCAAATGTTTTCTCCCATTGAGTTGGCTGCCTTTTCACCCTTTTGACAAAGTCCTGTGAGGAGCAAAAGTGTTTAATTTTGAGGAGGTCCCATTTATCTAATTTGTCTTTTGTTGTACGTGCTTTGGGTGTAAGGTCCAAGAAGCCACCACCAACTGCAAGGTCTTGAAGATATTTCCCTACATTTTCTTCTAGTAGTTTTATGGTCTTGGCTTTTACATTTAGGTCTTTGATCCATTTTGAGCTGTTTCTTGTTTAGGGAGTAAGCTGGGGGTCCTCTTTCATTCTTTTGGTTATAG
This sequence comes from Tolypeutes matacus, assembly GCA_026826555.1. Taxonomy (NCBI): domain Eukaryota; kingdom Metazoa; phylum Chordata; class Mammalia; order Cingulata; family Chlamyphoridae; genus Tolypeutes; species Tolypeutes matacus. Next base: position 340,122 of record JAKSZT010053895.1, read on the forward strand.
ATGCCCAGTCCTCCCAGCACCATTTGTTGAAGAGATTGTTATGTCCTGTTCAAATGGACTTGGTAGGTTTGTCAAAAAACAGTTGACTGTAGAGTTGAGGGTTTATTTTTGGACTCTCAATTCTATTACACTAACTGATATGCCTATCTTCATGCCAGTAACATGCTGTGATGTTTTGTTTTTGCTCCCCCCACATTGCCCCAAGATGTTTCCCTCATCTGTTTGCTCATTGTTTTTTATTTTTTTATTTTTTTATTTTTTTTTCCACCTCAAGTTGCTTTATTGATGGTTTTGTACTACATACAGTGGGCATTTGGTTTGTTTGCTTGTTTGTTTACTTTTAACTTTATTTTGTACACTTAATAATTTATAATATAAACAATTAAAAACTAAAAAGTTGACACATATGAATAAATACATACATTTCTCAATTAAATGTACTGAATACATATACTTTTTTAAAAATCAAACAATATGTTACACAATATATTTGGTTCGTAGTAATGCAATCATACAGTATTTGTCCTTTTGTGTCTGGCTTAGCAACCATATTTCTACCAGCAGTCTCATCAGAGCAATCTAGGCCTTTCTTATCAAGCATTTGACAATATTTCCGGCCTCTAACCATCGCCCAATTCCAAAGCTGTTCCCACATCTTTGTTATTTGCAATAGCAGCACCCCACTCTCCAGGTTCTAAATATGTTTCCTAAGGAGAGAGTCTTTGAATCTATTCTTCCACTAGCAGTCACTCTCTGCCTGTGTCGTGGGGTGAAAGACGTTGCTGCCCCTACCTTGATGTCACAAGGCATTTACCTTGTTAACAGAAGGTCTGTCCTCTCCAAATGCTGGGCCTACCACCCTGTCACTCAACAATTATCGATTGCTTAAGAATTTCTGAGTTGGAGAGTGGCTTGCTCTTTTGTTTCTGCCCTATTATTCTCTTTCTTTTCAATAAGTAATAGTGAGACATGGGCAAGTTATAAATTAATATGTTCTCTCAACCTCGTGTTGTGTTTAAAAATATGGAATCTTGGGTAGCAGATGTAGCTCAATTGGTTGAGTGCCTGCTTCCCATGTAAGAGGTTCTGGGTTAATCCTAAAAAATATAAAAATAAAAATATGGAACCTAGATTTGTATTGCCTGTATTTGAATTCTAGTTCTACAACAGACTAACTCTGTGACTGAGGACAATGTGGGTTCTGTGTATGGCACTGATTTGTCAAGACAAGAGAGACATGCTTCCCCTTGCCCACCTTTGCAGCCTGTGTCTGTCATGTAGTTTCAACAAGTGTTACATTCAAGTGCAAATCAAGGTAGTCTACTCTGGGAATGGGAACATGCAAAACCAAGAAAGGAGCTATATAAGGATATAAACCTTAACAGGCTGAATTAAAGTGAGCCAGAAAAAAAAACTTGTTTACTTATGCGGCTAATTATAATTCAACATTATTTAAGTACTTGAAGACCAAAAAAGTATAAAAATTTCAAAAGACCCAAAAAACTAAAAAAAAAAAAAAAAAAAGGCAAAAAATTTATTTGTAGTGTTTGTCAGTTCCACTATTTCCTCCACTAAAATGTTACCCCTGTAAATTCACATTTAATGTTTAAAAAAAAAAAGAATGTTAGCTAGCAAACCTTGTCCTCAGCATTCTGATTTGATTTTCCTCTTGCTTGTTTCTTCATTGACTACTTAATGAATTTTATGCATGTTGATCTTATACCCTGACCTCCACTGAATAGGAAACACCAAAAATTTTTTTTTAACAATTTAGTGAACAAATTATTTCAGTGTGAAAGCCATGTTTAATCCATGATTCAGATTCAAATTTAAATTAAAATTAGTCTGAAAAGAGAAGCGTACTTCAAAATTGCCCCATATGAATCAGAGGTAGTAAAATAGAATAAGGACCCATGTTACCATATTGATTTTTCCTATTTGTCTCATTTAGATCTCTAGAGTTTAGAGATAAAATTACTGTTGTCATTTTTTGTTTATCTTAAGGTGAAAACTTAGTGGCATGTAATTAGGACACTCTTACATTTGTTGAAAGCATTTTTGATATTTGTATAAAATTTGTGATAAAGTTAATATATATCCAGGTGCTCACCAAAGAAACATGTATGTAACAACTAAAATTGAGTTTTTTAACTGATCAGAATTTTCAATAATTTATAATCAGTAGGAGACTGTCTAGATGTTGGGGCAACTCTATGATTTGACTCTGTAATATGTAATAATTCAGTACCCAAGTTTTATGTTAAGTTAGGGCTTTCTTGATTAAAAAAAAAAACCCTCCCCCTTTGAACCCTCCTCCACCCCCAATATATCTCAATGACTTCTGTATCTTGAGCTCCCTGTGCAATGCGAAGAAGGTATTGCCGTCAGAACCATGTACCTGATGATAAAAGCCTCTGGTAAGCAATAAAAAGTTGTCCTTAATCTAAAAGCAAAAAAAAAAGCAAAAAAAAAAAAAGAAAAAAAAAGGGATTAAGTACATGGACCCAAAGTTTAAAGTGATTTCCCTTGTTGTATGAAATTAATGTTTTATTATTTCTCATGTTTACTAGTTATTATATATTGACCATTAAAAATTTCTATTAATTTTTCTAAAGAAATATCTATTAAGTATTACAGTAATGGTATGTATGGTTAAGTATACTGAAAAATAAGGGGAATGAGAATTATAAATGTTTTGGGTGTATACATTGTGTCCTTTTATCTATAGGCAATATCGAAAACCTCACATCAGGTAATGTACATTATGTTCATGGCAATTCGATTAATATGAATACATGTTAAAATATAAACAAATATCAGAATAACAGAATGAAAGGGAAAATTATACTATAAGTGACTTTTAAGAAATTTTCTCTTCCTGAATTGTTATTTGATGATATGTTAGCTACTGAAAATTCATGGAGGTGGTGAAAGGGGAATTCTCCAGAGGGCAGTTTGAAGGTGTTGGGGGCCTTTCTGGGAAAAGGGATCATCAAGAAGTGGGAAGAGAGCTCCAAGATGGTGGAATAGGGAACAGCAGGCTGCAATCCTCCTGCAGAAACTGTGGGAAGGTAGGCAGGTTTACTTGGCAGAAGGAAAGGTGCAGGACAATGGGCACTATTTTAGAGGGCAGCTGGATGTGGAAGACCCTGCTGGCTGGGAAGAAAGGGAACCCATAGGAGACAGGGCACTCAATTGGCCTCAGAGGTGAGGGAAGCCAGGACAGTGACCTGCTGGAAGACCAGTTCTCAGCTGGCTCCTAGAGTGAGTTAAATTCCCTGCTCCTGGGCGACTAAGGGAGTGTCCCAGTACCCAGCAAGCCCTTGAAGAGAAGAAGCTGAGGAGCAAGTAAGTGCGGAAGTCCACCACCCAGCCAACTAAGGGGGAGAGAGCTGTAGGGAGGAGCGGAGATAGGGTGATTGGACCAGGAAATAAAATACGAAGGACACCAGCAGGTGCTGAAACAGCTCCAGGGAGGGGGAAGGGTGAAACTGACCATGTAGGCTGCCACACCCACCCTCCCTGGGAGAGAAAGGAAATGGGTCAGGGCAGGGGTGGGTTGATAGGTGCATAACAGTAAGGGAGAGTGAGAAGCTGGGAGAGGAAAACTCCAAAACATTAGAAGCCTAAATGGATGGAGGTAAAAGAGGGTGGGCAGAGGCAGAAGGCAAGCCTTTCAGAAGCCTTCAGAATCCTTAACTAGCCTGTGGAGTGGGTGTAGCTCAGCAGTTAAATTCTTGTTTCACCTATAACTGGCCCTGGTGGTAGGTGGGGAAGCTGCAGGGAATAGGATTTGAAGGACAAGCAGCCTAAGAACAAGGAACTTAGACTGAGATTTTTTTTAAATTTAAGGATATTTGATTTCTTTATTTTTTTTAAATTCTTGTTCTTTTCTTTACACCTGGGGTACCTTACCTGGGGAAGTCAGGCTTGCAAGGAGATTGGTTGCTGAGCACTGGAAGCCTGAGATTTTTTCCTAGTGGCCTGAGAGGTAAATCTGTTTTTTTTCTGTGTGTGTGTGCATGTTTTTGATAGTTGTTGTTATTACATTTTTTCCCCTCCCTTTTCTCCTTAGTTTACGCCTTTTCTTTATTTTATTTTCCCTTCTTCCACTGTGTTTCTTTTATTCTACCTTCTCTTGTTAGGTCCTCATTTTCTATCTTTTATTCTCATCTTTCTGGTCTTTTATTTTATTCTATAATTTTCCTGTTTCAATCATTTTTTATTCTTAATCCTTTTTATTTTTTATGATTTTTCACTCTCATTGGTTTTTTTTTTTTTTTCATGGTTCTTTTGAGGTTCCTTTTCCATCTTCTTTTATTTTTATTATTCTTTTTCTCTTCTCCTTTCTTTCCTTTTCTAAAATCTTAATATACTTAGGGGAAACATCAACAACTACAAGAATATAGATTAAGCGGAACCAAGTGTCCAAGAGGAAACCTAACACAAAACAAAACAAATAAAACTCTAGAGTAGAAAGAGAAGTGATATACATATATATACAACTGATATATTGTGCCCCTGTGCATCTAAAAAAGCCCATCAAGATAAACAGATGCCCAAACACCAGCAAAAAATTACAAGCCACACTAAGAAACAGAAAGACATGGCCCGGTCTAATGAACAAACAAAAAGCAGGGGGAAATACAGAATGTGGAACAAATATTCAAGGATGTCCAAACAAATATCAAGTATCAACTTAGTAAAGTGGCAGAAGAGATAAAGGATACTAAAAACACACTGGAGGAACACACAGAAGAAATCATAAATGTTCATAAAAAGATACCAGACCTGATAATGATGAATGGCACAATGAAAGAAATTAAAAATATGTAGATGCACGTAACAGCAGATTTGAACAGTCAGAGGAAAGAATTAGTGATGTAGAAGATAACACATCTAAAATCACACAGATAGAACAGATAGATAAAAAGATAGAAAAAATTCAGCAGGGACTCAGGGAATTGAATGACAATGTGAAATGAACAAACATATGCATTAGAAGATCCCAGAGGGAAAAGAGTAGGGAAAGGGGTCAGAATGAGTATTGGAGGAAGTAATGGCTGAAAATTTCCCAACTCTTTTGAGGGACATGGATTTACATGCACAGCACATATCAAACAGTATAAATCCTACCAGGCCTACCACCAGACATATACTTATCAAATGGTCAAATGCACAGGACAAAGAGAGACTACTGAAAACAACAAGAGAAAAGAGATCCATCACATAAAAGGGAAGCTTGATAAGATTAAGCACTTATCCCATCTGAAATCGTGAAGGCAAGAAGGCAGTGGCATAACATCCTTAAGGTGCAAACAAACACAAACAAAAAACCTGTCATCCAGGAATTCCATATCAAGCAAAGCTGTCATTCAAAAATGAGGAAGAGTTCAAAATATTCACAGATAAACAGAAAGTAAGAGTTTGTCAACAAGAAATGTTCCCTTCAAAAAAATGCTAAAGGGAGTTCTGCAGTTTGAAAGGGAAAAACAGGAGAGAGAGGGTTAAAGGACACTATAGAAATGAGGACTATTAGTAAGAGTAACTAAAATGATAAAAAAAGAATAAAAACAAACTATGATGTATATAAACCTAAAGAAAAAATGGCTTATGGATGTACTGCCTTGACAGTAATAACATTGAATGTTAATGGCTTAAATTCTCAATCAAAACATGTAGATCAGAAGAATGAATAAGGACATACAACCCATCCCTATGCTGTCAACAAAAACTCACCTTAGACACAGGGGCACAATATATCAGTTGTATATACAGCCAGCTGATATTTGATGAGGCCACCAAACCCACTCAACTGGGACTGAGTATCCTGTTCAACAAAAGGTTCTGGGAGAACTGGATATCCATAGTCAAAAGAATGACAGAGGCTCTCTTATCTCAAATCCTATACAAAAATCAACTGGCTTTCTGTAGATCTCCTGATGGATCCTTTTCTTTCTCACATGTACTGTATCCTCTGGATGCTCCCACCTATGCTAACACTAGATCTCTCAAAATCCAAGTCTCTCACTTATTGCTATTACACCACATTCATTCCAAACTTCTCACCTTCCAACAACCAAGACCAACAGCCTTGTTCGAGGGTCCCTTTACTGATGGCTTGGGAATTTGGTGGTTTCATTCCATGTGGCTAACTGTTTTGCATAGAAAACACAAGAAAGATGGTAAGAAGAACCATTAATGCAGCCAGAAGGCTATGCGAGGAAAATAGTTAAATTAAAATGGTCATTTGAGGTTTTCCTCTGCCTCTATGACAAAATAAAACTGAATTATCCTTTCTCACATCAATCTTGTAGATCTCTGAACTGTTAAGTTGCATTTCTGCTTCCAAAATGAGCAGCAGTCAGGGGATTCTCTTATTGTCAACTCATCAGCTATTTGCTGCAATAAACGAGTTACCACCACCCTCTGTGTTTCACTGGCTGAAAATTGAACATATTTACTCAAGATCCTTTTCACAGCTGCTTTCACTTCATTGTTTTTCAGACTATAGATGAGGGGATTTACAAAGGGAGTAACCACACTGTACTGTACAGGGAGAATCAACTCCAACGGTAGTAACCTGAGGTTGGCATGAGATAGCGCAGGAAGACTAAGCCATAAAATAGGAGCACTACTGTGGGATGGGAGGAGCAGGTGGAGAAGATCTTGCTTCTACCTGAGGAGGAGCTGATGCCCAGGATAGTGGAGATAATGCGAGCATAGGAGTAGAAGATCAGGAAGCTGGTTCCAATTCCACAGAAGAGACTGGAGCAAAGTAAGAGAGTAAAACTGGGGAAGACATCAGAGCAGGATAGAGGGAAGAGAGAGGGCAGATCACAGCTGTAGTGGGGGATGATGTAATCTCCACAGAAGTCCAAGTTCATAGCTGGAAGGATGTTGAAGAGTATGGTCAAAAAGCTCAGGCCCCAGGAACCCCAAATCAGCCCCTTGCAGAGCAGATTGATCATCACCTGAGCATAGAGCAGAGGATGGCAGATGGCAGCAAAGAGGTCATAGGACATCACTGCCAGCAGGCAGACTTCAGTGAATTCACACACAAGCAAAAAGAAGACTTGAAACAGGCAGCCCTTCAACAGAGATGGTTTTCCCCTGAGACAATAGATTCTTCAGCAGCTTTGGCACTTTTACAGAAGAGAAACAAATATCCTGGAAAGAGAGGTGACTCAGGAAGAAGTACATGGGTGTGTGGAGGTGAGAATCTGCCCTGGTCACCAGCAGCAGCATCAGGTTCCCTGTCACAGTCAGGAGGTAAATTTGCAAAAACAGCACAAAAAAGAGAGCTTGAATGTGTGGGTCAGCGGACAGACCCAGGAGGAAGACTTCATCTAGAGTGCCATGGTTCTCCAAGCCCATTTAGAAAGGATTTTATCTAGAAACAAAAATAGTAGCAAATCTGAAATCTCTTGAACATGCTCAGTTATCGGAGGATGGAGGTCTCATCCCAACTAGTTTATATTTCACATCTCCCTTTAAGTTTCGTTTGTATCTTTTTTCCTGGGTTGAAGAGCTGCTTCAATTGTTAACCCTGGATCAGACCTGCAAGTATAATAACTAATGGCTGATATTCTTTCTCAGAGATTGCTTAAGAAATTCACAAGCTTTCTATATCCTGGATCACTATTAGTTTAGTTTTATTTTATTTTATTTTATTTTTTGGTAACAGAATTTGTGCTTAGCAATATTCCTTATTCATTGCAGATATTACTAGAGTTCTAAGGTCTTTCCTCTTACTTGTCTTTTATTTCAATTCAAATCCTTTCTAATGTGTATACTAAGATATTTTGGTCTTCATTTAGTTTCATACATAGCATTTTCACATGCCAATTTACACTCTGGGACAAAATTGAAATATGTAGCCTCTGGCATGCATGTTAGATGTTGGGATAGAAGAAATAATGAATGAGCATACTGAATCTATTTTTCAGAAGAAAAATTAAATACCTGAGGTAATACAACTGTCTAAATTCCCAATTTCAAGAGGCAGAATATGACTTCACTATGTAGTATTCTAATACAAGAAAATTTCCTGCCAAAGAGTGTCTTTCAATCAAGGTTTGTCAATAAATGGGCTCTATCAACTGTCTCCTATGGGTCAGTACAATTATCCACACATAAGACTCTAGAGAGTCGCAATGCTGAGGCCAGACTATTGCACTTGCTCCTGAGCATTTGTTTTGTTTCAATTCGTTTCTGCTCACTCTAGGATGCCCTTTCTTTCTATCTAAATCTTCTTAACATTTTGACACCCATTTTAATTTTGACTTTTTTCTTATATCTTCCTAGAAAGTTACTTTCTATTAACTCACCATAGTTATATAAGTATAACTATGCTATCACAAATGTTATAACAAATATAACACTTGTTAGAGTAGAACAAAATTCTTTACAGAGTGCTAAACACTTTTGTTTTTAATCTTTAGAAAAAAATAGGTGAAATCGTTCTATGATGATTGTCCAGATGAGGAAACAAATGTATTCAGATAATTTCCCAAATGTTTAAACACTATGATTACAGCTCTAATCTCTGTGATTACAAATTATGTGTTCTTTCTATCCTAACCCTCTAAGTCCAGTTTTAACAACTTCTTAGTAATTACTGATTTCCTCTACAAAATGATCTGATCCATCAACTCACAACAAGTCTTTCCCCTGTATGCCATCACAGTAAATCACTCTTCTGTTCTGTTCTGGTAGTTAATGTTAAGATGTGTTTAGTAAATTTCTTTTCTGCCTCTCCAAAGACGTTATACTTACTTGATGGAAGTCATTATGCTCTATAATCCAGGACACCTGGAACAATGGAGGGAAATCCCATAGTGGAACCCGATGAAAACTAGTTGAATGAAGAAGAAAATAATGAACTGAATAGTACAGAAGGTGTAGCTAAAATTTAGGGGGAAAGACTCCAGACACACAACTTTGATAAAGACCCAACAATAAGGAGTCTTAGTGTATGAGTGTCTGTGCCTCTGTGTTTGTGTATGTGTGTGCTTGTGTATGTGTGTGTGCGTGTAGCAACTGTGGAGGGTCTAGTAGTGGACTGTACTTTTGCTCATCCAGCACATACCAATCCTTGTAGCTGAGACATCATCTTACACCCAGTAGGAAATTTTATCGATACTAGAAGAATTATTTATTCCTGTCATGTTCAATCTACAACAATCCATCCACTTATTTGTCTGTCATCTATTCACTTATTCAATCATTTATCCATAGCCCATTTTTCTATTCATCCATTCATTTTGTAACTCATCCATTCCATTCATAATTCTTCTTTTCTTTGTTTATTCTTCTACCATCTATCCATCTAAAAATTCATTTAATTAGAAACAAATGTTCACCAATTACCTGTTAAAAGCTGTAATATGTTAGGTATTGAAAGGAAGACAACCTTGTATTTAATGGAACTCATTTGTTAAATCTATGCTGTTTAGTTTGTTCTTTTATACTTTCAGATTTTATTTCATCCCTGGCCATTATTCAGTACTTAATTTTCTTCTTTGCTTTTTCCTTGTATCTACCTTGAATCCTGCAATGTGGCTATACACTCATATTACAACTTTTCATGAAACCCCTACCTGGTATTATAACCCACTACAGTTTTCTGAAATGATCCTTTGACCTCACAACAACTTGGATTTTCTATCATTGTCCTGATATCAAGGAGTCTGAAATAAATGTTGCTCAAGGATGCCCAGTAACAAGTTACCAAGCTAATAACAAGTCTACAGTGCTTTCTGCATAGCCAATCCTTGCCATTTATGAATGTTCCTCAGTATTAATATTAAATTTTATACAATTTCGCAGGTTATGTAACATTCTTAGATTTAAAATACCTTCTTATATTCAGTTCATATCTTAGTTTTCCCTAGTAAGTAATATGCAATATGGATGGCACAAATCATTTCAAATTCAGAAGTGCGTAGAATAATTTGAAGCAAAAAAAAAATTCTAAAGAGCCTCTCTTATCTTTGCATTTGTTAAATCATGTTGTAAGTAAAATATTTTTCCACAATCTACACAAGCAAAATTAACTAATTAATTAACTCTACTCTTATAAATTTGAATAATTCTGTATTTGGAAATTTTTCTGTGAATTAGGCAGATAATTGCTTTAATTCTTCATTATTTACTTTTTAAATACACCTTGTGTTCATTTACACATTTAGAGGTATCAGAGTACCTTATATTCATATTGATGTTTGAGGAAGGATCCAACTTCCAAAGTGGTTGGAGATGTCTTGGCTCCTTACAGAGAGATGAGAGATTAATGCAGAAGTTAGTGTAGTGTGATTATATTACTGGAATCTAAGCTTATCAATTTTCAAGGAAAACAATACAAGAGATTTCTCAAACATGCTTCTGACATACAGCACTGTCCACCAGGCTATATGTCAATAGGATACTGAATTTTTGAGTTATTTTAAGAGCCATCCAATTCAATCACTTGGGACTTATTCTACTGGAAAGAGCATGTGTTTAAACATCAGTAACTAAAGGAATAATAATAAAAGTTTAGATTGAATGAATGTTCAGCCTCAAATGTATTAAAAGATTCATTTAAAAATGTTTGGATTGATGGGTCAATGATAAGGGGAAGATAGTAAGGTTCAGGCTTTCCTGTATTCACTGAGTGTGGGAGAGAGCTCTAAATGACCAAAAATGGACAAATTTGATCTGAGGCAGAATAAATCCCAAGAGGATCTGGGAGGCCCCTGGAATAAGGAGAAAGGTGAAAATAGGTGAGTGTGGAATAATAGCATCAATGCATTTTTTTTCTTAAATATTTCTTAGCATATACCCCTCCCTCTTTCAATTTAGTAACTGCATTAGTTTGATCAGTTTGAATTTGGAGGGATTTAGAAACAGCAGAAAATTTAATTTCCTAGCATTGTGATTGGGCAAAGGGAAGAAACAAAATCCACATCTACTCTAATGAACCCTCTCCACTATTTCCCTGAATATTTTATTTTCAACTGCTCTGCTTTTCTCTTATTTTAATCCTAGAATACGGACTAAAACAGTTTGGACCCAGAATGCATGGAATCCCTTTTCCAATGCTCAACATCAGTCATTGTGGTCAAGAAGTTTTATCCTAGATGCTGCTCAGAGTAGCTTGGCTATGGACTCCACTGCATGGAAAATATGAAAGTTTTCATAAACTTAGGGATGCAGTCTCAGCACATAAAAAAATCTATGAGAATACCCATGGTAAAGGAGCACCTCAGAGAGCCAGAAAGAAAAGGTCATTGGAAGAGGGAGAAAAAAATATTCTGGGAAGAAAGATAGAAACTTCAGAACAATTATAGAGAAAATTACCTCTTTCATGGATTTTATGGCTTAGAAGACATCCTAAAGCTCTGGTTTTTGCTGTGTCTAAGAGACTTCTATGTTCATGAGGAATTCAATTCATAGTTCAGTGACTTTTTTATTTGGGTAGTCACAAGAAGAACATGAAAATTGATTATCATAGAGCTATAAACACATAAAGGCAGAAAATCAAGAATATACATCCTTAGAACTTGCATGTTCCTAATTTTCTTTCCCACCAGTGACATACAAAGACTGACATCCTCAAAAAAAAAGATGTAAGGAGCTTCTTTTTGATGGTCTCAGGCCTAACCAGAAGGGCATCTGTTTTTTTTTTTTTTAATGTCCTCTCCAATTCTAAATACTGTGCTAGAATAATCCATGAAGAAAATAATTATAAGATATAACCCTTTAGATGGGCAGGTATAGGTTAGTTAATTAGTAATTGGCCAGCTAAGCCTTGCAACCCAGGAGACAGAAGAATCGATGTCTTTTTTGCTTGGAATCACAGACAGAAGCCTAATTTGCAATTCACTAACAAATAACTCCAATGATAAGCCTCTGGGAATTCTATTTAGTATGGATTTTGGAACTTCTTTCTTCACTGATTCTATGATTGAAAATTCTTGGGTATCTAGTAGGCTTTGAAAGATAGCAAATTGGTCACTTGTGAAAAAGAAAGAATTAAATAATATATTGGTCCTTTGTGAAAAACCATAACAACCTTTGTAAACCTTCCACATACAAAATATCTCTGGGTATAAAAATCAATAGGAGTGGAAAATGGGGAAATTTTGTGAGAGCTGTATTTATGAAATTATATATAAACATTTACATTTTTTAAATCACTCCACGTTCATATCCCATTATCTATAACTTCTTGTAAATGCCCTCCACTCTGAAAATTATATCTTAAATATGTTTAAGCTTTCTATCAGAGGAAGTGAAAGAAAAGTTATGAAGTTAACAAGCTTCATTGTGCACTGTGTATATCTGAATAACATCAGTTTTATGCACTCTAGCAAAAAATGTAAATGCTTGAAATACTCTAAAGAGTAATATGAATAAATGGTAAACAGATGATTATATACAATAAGATGACCCAATACAAATCAAAGACCTTCATTTGTAGAAAAACTTTACACTATGAGCCAGCAAAGAACACACCATTAGCCCAGGAATTTGGTAAATCATGCATGGAGGCACAGATTTACAAATGATACAATGCTTTTCTTGTCATATTATTATTGATTACATTTGCTACATGACTAAATATGTTTATTGAACTCTTAAATAGTACTCATTAGGCATACTGGAAACATTGAAAAAGAAAAATTAATGGCATAAAGAAAAAGTGTTTTGAATAAACTAGTAACATATAAGGGTATTAAGTATAGATATGGAATGATAGAAAAAATTAATAATGAAAGACTGTTAGGAATTTGATGTCATAAAATTGTAAACATAGAGGAAATGAACAGCTTCTTAAAAAATATAATTCATCTGAAGTGATTAAAAAAGACAAGGAAAACTATATCGTTCTAAAGTTATTAAATAAATTATTTCAATATTTAAATATTTTTCTATCATGAAAACATCACACTGAGGTTGTTTATATAGGTGATTCCTTTCAAATTTTCATCAGATTTTTTCAAACTTAACTCTCTCAGGAATAGCAGAAGAAGGACTACTTATCCTATGAGCCTGGTATAACTTTTTTTAAATATATTTTTATTTTTTTCTAAAAGATACTTAGATTATATAAAATGTTACATTAACAATATATAAAAATATAAGGTATTCCCATATGCCCCACTCCCCACAGCTCCCTCTTTCCCCACATTAACAACTGTATTAGCCAGGGTTCTCTTGGGAAACAGAATCAACAGGAGATATCTGTTAATAATATGATATTTTAAGAGTCTCTCATGTGACCATGGGGATGCACAAGTCCAGGTTCTGCAGGCAGGATGCAAACCAGAGGCTCCGATGAAAGTCCGATGAAAGGTCCTTGATGAGTTTCTGGGAGAAGTTGGCTGTCCAATGACGAGCTGGGAAATTCTCTCTGAATGTTGAAATCACTTCCCTTTTTAAAACATTCAACTGATTGGATAAAAGCATTAACCACTGATGATGCAATTTCCCTGATTGATGCAGATGTAATCAGCCATCCACGCAGTAAACTCACTGGGGATGGAAGTCCATAAAAGCTTTGTATTACAATTAGCCCAGTGCTTGCTGGACCAAACGCTTGGACATAATTACCTGACTGAGTTGACACATTAGCCTAACCATCACAGTCCACCCCTTGTCAACTCAGCAGTCATACACATTACCCTAAACCATAATTAGTCTCCAAGTAAAAACAATAACAGACAAGCATACATATATATTTCCGCCTAACAATGTTCAACTCCCCTGCGTACAACCGGAAATGCATTAATTCCCCACGGAATAGGTGCAAGTCCTTGGGTAATATTCATGCTTAAACTTGACATCCTTAAATATTATGACATGGAATTAATGCAACTTTTCATATGATAGGGGAAAATGTTGGGGAAGAAAACAAGAAATTCATTTTGTGTACCTATATAATCATACTCATAACGAAACAAGGAAGAAGGGTTCATGACTATTACAGTCCTCGTTTCTATAACTGGTCACATGGTCGAAATTGATATTTATCACTACCTTCTTCCACTACCCATTCCATGTTCCCATTACCTTCAGCAAGCACTTCAGCTGGCTGTGATTCTTTGCCTGGTGGGGTGACCCAAACTTTCATTCCTGAAGATTCTGGGCCATTGTTAGTCCTGCTTGAATTGGTTTGTTGCCATTTTCCATTGACTTTAATCATAGGGCATGGCAGTACTAGGAGATGCCCTAGAGGATTTCCTGCATTCCAGGTAAACTCTTCTTTAACCCCATTATGTAGATGTAGTCCTATTTCCCCTTGATAGTCAGGATCAATCACCCCAGCCAGTAAAGTAATTCCCTTCTTTGCCTGTTGATTCACAGGTAAGAGGAGCCCAAAGTGGCCTGGTGGCAGTCTTAACTTCCAGTTCAATGGAATCATTGTTAGTTCCCTGGTGGCAGCACTCCTCCTTTTGGTTCTAAAACCCGTAGACCAGCAGAGCTTAAGGTTGCAGGGACAGGAAGCAAAAATTTTCCTAGTGGGTCACTAGGGGTAATAGTGAGTGGTGCCACTCCCATTTCCACCCCTTGATTCCTGGACCCATGAATCCTGGTTATGGGAGAAACAACACCGTAGAGAGGATGCTGATTCAGATCATACACAGCCTCCTGAAGAACATTGCCCCAACCCTGCAAGGTATTGCTACCTATTTGGTGCCGTAATTGAGTCTTCAAAAGGCCATTCTACCATTCTATTAATCCAGCTTCTTCAGGGTGATGGAGAACATGGTAATACCAGTGAATTCCATGGGCATGTGCCCATTCCCGCACATCATTTGCTGTGAAATGGGTTCCTTGATCAGAAGCAATGCTGTGTGGAAAGCCATGGTGGTAGATAAGACATTCGGTAAGTCCACGGATGGTGGTTTTGGAAGAAGTATTGCATGCCAGAAATGCAAACCCATAGCCAGAGTAGGTGTCTATTCCAGCTAAAACAAATTGCTGCCCCTTCCATGGTAGAAGTGGCCCAATGTAGTCAACCTGCCACCAGGTAGCAGGCTGGTCACCTCGAGGAATGGTGCCATATTGGGGGCTGAGTGTGGGTCTCTCCTGCTGGCAGATTGGGCATTCAGCAGTGGCTGGAACAAAGTCAGCCTTGGAGAGGGGAAGTCCATGTTGCTGAGCCCATGCAGAACCTCCATCCCTACCTCCATGGCCACTTTTTTCATGAGACCATTGGACAATGACAGGAGTGGCTGGGGAAAGAGACTGAGCATTAGCCAAAGAGCAGGTCATCTTATCCACTTGATTATTAAACTCTTCCTCTGCTGAAGTCACCTTTTGGTGAGCATTCATGTGGGACACAAATATGTTCATGTTTTTTGCCCACTCCGAAAGGTCTATCCACATAACTCTTCCCCAGACCTCCTTATCATCAATTTCCAATCATGTTCCTTCCAAGTCCCTGACCATCCAGCCAAACTATTGGCAACAGCCCATAAATCAGTGTACAAACGCACCTCTGGCCATTTCTTCTTCCAAGCAAAATGAACAACTAGATGCATTGCTCAAAGCTCTGCCCACTTGGAGGATTTGCCCTCACCGCTATCCTTCAAGAATGTCCCAGAAGAGGGCTGCAGTGCTGCAGCTGTCTACTTTCAGGTGGTACCTGCATATCATTCAGAACCATCTGTAAACCAGGTCAGAGTTTTCTCATCCATCCTCAGTCAACTGATTGTAAGGGACTCCCCAAGAGGCCAAAGCTCTGGGCTGGGAAAGAGAAGGTAACATGGCAGGGGTGGTGACCATGGGCATTTGGGCTACTTCCTCATGTAACTTACTTGTGACTTCAGGACCTATTCGAACCCTATCTCGTATATACCACTTCCACTTTATTATAGAGTGCTACTGTGCATGCCCAACTTTATGGTTTGGTGGGTCAGACAATACCCAGCTCATGATAGGCAACTCAGGTCTCATGGTAGCTTGATGGCCCTTGGTTAAGCATTCAGTCTCTACTAAGGCCCAGTAGCAAGCCAAAAGCTGCTTCTCAAAAGGGGAGTAGTTATCTGTAGAGGATGGCAAGGCTTTGTTCCAAAACTCTAAAGGTCTGCCTTATGATTCCCCTATAGGGGCCTGCCAAAGGCTCCAGACAGCATCTCTATTTGCCACTGAAACTTCCAGCATCATTGGATCGGCTGGATCATATGGTCCATATGGTAACGCAACTTGCACAGGAGTCTGGACCTATCGCAGGCTTTCCTCTTGCTCCAGTCCCCAATCAAAACTAGCAGCTTTTCTGGTCACTTGGTAAATGGGCCAGAATAGCACACCCAAAAGAGGTATGTGTTGTCTCCAAAATCCAAAGAGGCCAACTAAGCATTGTGCCTCTTTTTGGGTCGTAGGAGGGGCCAGGTGCAACAGCTTATCCTTTATTTTAGAAGGGATATCTCGACAGGCCCCACACCACTGGGCACATAGATATTTCACTGAGGTGGAAAGACCCTGTATTTTTGTTGGATTTATCTCCCATCCTCTCTTATGCAAATGCCTTACCAATAAATCTAGAGTCTTTGCTACTTCTTGCAGAGTAGGTCCTATCAACATGATATGATGAATATAATGGACCAATGTGATGTCTAATTGGAGGGAGAGATGATCAAGTTCCCTGCAGACAATATTATGACATAGGGCTGGAGAGTTAATATACCTCTGAGGCAGGACGTGATGGTACACTGCTGGCCTTGTTGGCTGAAAGCAAACTGTTTCTGGTGGTCCTTACTAATAGCAATTGAGAAAAAAGCATTTGCCAGATCAACAGCTGCATACCAGGTACCAGGGGAAGTGTTGATTTGCTCAAGCAATGTTACGACATCTGGGGCAGCAGCTGCAATTGGAGTTACCACCTGGTTAAGTTTATGATGATCTACTGTCATCCTCCGCGATCCATCTATTTTCTGCACAGGCCAAATAGGAGAGTTGAATGGGGATGTGGTGGGAATCACCATCCCGGCATCCTTCAAATCCTTGATGGTGGCACTAATCTCTGTAATCCCTCTAGGAATCAGGTATTGCCTTTGATTTACTATTTTGCTAGGCAGGGGCAGTTCTAGAGGCTTCTACTTGGCCTTTCCAACCATAATAGCCCTCATTCCACAAGTCAGGGATCCAATGTAGAGATTCTGCCAGTTACTGAGTATGTCTATTCCGATTATGCATTCTGGAACTGGGGAAATAACCACAGAATGGGTTTGGGGGCCCACTGGACCCACTGTGAGATGGACCTGAGCTAAAACTCCATCAATCACCTGACCTCCATAAGCTCCTACTCTGACTGGTGGAGCACAGTGATGTTTTGGGTCTCCTGGAATTAATGTCACTTCTGAGCCAGTGTCTAATAATCCCTGAAATGTCTGATCATTTCCTTTTCCCCAATGCACAGTTACTCTGCCTAAAGAATGTAAGTCTCCTTGGGGAAAGGTGGGAGGAAGATTAACAGTATAAATTTTTGGCAGTTTAACAGGATCCTTCCCCAAGGGGACCTGGCCTTCTCCTCATTCAAGGGGCTCTGGGCTTGTAAACTGTCTCAAGTCTGGGAATTGATTAAGAGGCCGTGATTCTCTGCGTCTGTAATTAGAGTTAGGATTTTGTTCACTTGACCTAGAACTCTTCTGCTTATACAGATTCAGAAGAAATTTAGTAGACTGCCCATGTATTTCACTTCTAGGTACCCCATGATCTATTAGCCAACGCCATAACTCCATGCAACTCAGACTATTCTGTGTGCTGTTTTGATACTGTCTTTCATTGTGATAGCCACGCCCACCTTGCCTTTGGTGATTAACTGCCAATACTTGACTTTTACCAGACCGAGATCTGATCATCCCCATAATGCTTAAGGATTCCAATTCCATTACAGCCTCCCTACAGTAATATCAGGACTGCAGAGAAGAGCAACCACAGAGCTCTTCAGAGAAGATGGAGTTAGTCTTATAAATTTATTCCTCACAGTCCTGGTTAAAGGTGTGTCCTCTGGACATTCCTGGGGTGGGTGGGCAGGTCTCAAATGGTAAATCCATTCTAGAATTCCAATATCTCTAAGCCTTTGAATCCCCTCATCTACTGTATACCACGGCAAATCGGGCATTTCAACATCATATATGCTAGGCCATCTTTTGGTCCATGCTTGTCAGCCACCCAAACAAACTGTTAGAGCCCTTTCTAACCCCTGGAGCTACAGTGTTGAATCCAGAATTTCTGCTTAGTGGGCCCATTTCAATAATTCAGCCTGATCCAACTTTACATTCCTTCCACCATTATCCCATACCCTTAGTATCCATTCCCACACATATTCCACTGATTTCTGTCTATATAAGTTGGAAAACTTATGCAGTTCTTTCAGAGTATAGCATACTTCCTCATGGGTCACACTTTGTATTTCACTTTTGGGGGCTTGTTGTGATTTTAGTCTATTAATGGGTCTCAAAGACAAGAGGGGTGGGGTGTGTGGGTAAGGAGAAGGATTAGAGATGTCTTGCAGGCTTCCATTTGGCTGGTACCCACCTCAGGACTGGAAGGAAGTCCGGAATCCCTGGGGCAGGCTGGAGGCTAGATGATACAAGGTATCATCTCACTGGTAATCGAAGTCCATAAAAGCTCTTGTATTACAATTAGCCCAGTGCTTGCTGGAGCAAACACCTGGACACAATTACCTGGCCTAGTTGACACATTAGTCTAACCATCACAACAACTTCTTTCATTGGTGTGGTACATTCATTGCAATTGATGATCTTATTTTGGAGCATTGTCACTAGGATGGATTATAGTTTACATTTTAGTTTACATTCTCTCCCACTCAGTTCTGTAGGTTATCACAGGATATATAATGGCTTGTATCTGTCATTGCAATGTCATTCAGGATAATTCTATGTCCTGAAAGTGCCCTTATATTATACCTCTCCCTCCCTCTCCCTTCCCTCAGCACCCCCTGTGGCCACTATCTCTATGTCAATGATATAATTTCTTCCATTTCTAGAATCACAATAAATCTATAGTAGAATACCAGTAAGTCCACTCTAATCCATATTTTATTCCCCAATCCTGAGGATCCTGGGATGGAGATGCCCAGTCTGTCTCTAATTTAGAGGAGGTTTCGATCACATATGGCTGATGGATGGGACACTATTGCTCACAGTTGTAGACTATCTCGGCTCCTTGGTATGGTGGTTGTCCATCCTCATGTCCTTGTTAGTTGTCTTGGGTGGGTCCGATGAACTAGTGAATAGGTGTTGCAACTCTCCTGAGGCTCAGGGCCCAGGCTGGCACATGGATAGCCCAAAGATTCAAGTCTCTTGGGTGAATACATACCAACTCCTGCACCAACCATAGGTTCAAATACAAGGGACATTCTAATGAACATTCTTGAAAAAATTCTTTCATTCAAGAAGGAGTGGCTGTGTATTCCCCTGTGCCTGGCACTCTGCTGAGCACTGGGAGAGTGATGATAAAAATAATCACAATAGAGATACTTCTGAGCTTTGAGAGTGCTAAAAATAAATTATACATATATATTTGACAAATGTTTATTGCACATCATTTTATTGTTTTAAAAATACAAAAATTCAGACTTCCAGGAAGAGGGTATCAGAAGAGTGCCATGGCTCAACTCTTTTACAGAAACAACAGATGAGAGGCAAAAAGCTGTCTCAGGGAGCTGCTTTGAGGGTCTGCAGACCAGAAGAGTTCTATGCATATGTCCAGGAGCAAGAGGGACAGAGAGATGAAGAAGCTGAAGTAAAAACCATGAGTTACTAGCCCCCAAGGCTGGGACAGCACCCATCCCATACCCTGTATGTACAACCTGTGGCTCTCTTCAGCCAACTATGGGAAATGGACATATTCCTCCCTTGTAGGAAGGTGGAGGCTGCAGAGGGTAGAGAATGGTTTCTCTTCTATGAGTTTGACCAGTGGAACCTGTTTTGACTCTTAGTACTGGCCAGACCAGAATCATTAGTGAGTGGATATTGGACACCTCCATTGAAAGGCTCACTGAAGAGTTCCATCTGCTGGCATGCCAGGAATCTGCAATAAGTAAAAAAGCTTTTTGGCATCTCTCATGTCCAGGCACTCTTGAATCAGATTTGGGCCCCATTAATGGCTCCCTGACCTTGTTCTTTTTTTTGTTGTTTTATTCTTTATTTTTAAAGGAGCTTTAGATTACATAAATGTCACATTGAAAATATAGGGAATTCCCATATACCCCACACACTCCCTCTTGCACACTTTCCACCATTAACATCTTTCATTAGTGTGGTACATTTGTTACAATTGATGAACACATACTGAAGCTTTGCTACTAAGCATGGTTTATAGTTTACATTATGATTTACAATTTGCACTTCACAATTTTATGAGTATTGACTAAATGTGTATCGGTTTGTATCTATCATTTCAATATCATACAGAACAATTTCAATGTCCCAAAAATGCCCCATGTTACAACTATTCTTCACTCTCCCACCCCAGAGAACCTCTGGTGATGACTGTCTTTATATCATTTTTACAAGTTCTTCCATTACTAAAATAATAATAAGGCTACTTTAGTCCATAGTTGTGATAGCTGGCGAAAGTGCTTATTGAAATTTCTTCACTTAAGTAGCTTTGAAAATTCTAAAACTAATTGAGCTGGTTCTCTATTAACTTAATTTTAGAAGTTTATGCTTTACAAATAGTTCCCTTAAGGATATTAACTAGACATTTCAGTTTTTCTTACAGGAATAAAGCAATGTCTCAAAACACAATTACCAGGCAGAATGGTGTAAATCTGTAACTTTTCCCAAAGACAAAAAGTTTGATATCCTTGAGCATTTGTCTGAGATAGGAGCCATGATGGCCTTGCACCTGCGTAACTATATCTAAACTGTAGCCACTGAAATCAATGACATGTTGGGTATGCTTGAGACAACACAGGACTGAGAAATTACATGTACCCTCCACACACATTACTGTTGTTATTGTTTTTTACTTAATTTTCTTTTCAACTATCCCTTTTCTCTTTTTGTAACTATAAAAACCCTAGCTCCAGGGGAACAAATGATGCTCAAGCAGTTGAGCACCCGCCTACTACATGGGAGGTCCCAAGTTCGATTCCTGGTGCCTCCTAAAGAAGAGAAATAGACAACGAGCAGACAACAAGCAGACAATGAAGACAATGAACAAAAACAACAAGCAAGACAATAAGAAGACAATGAGCAGACAACAAGCAAAAACTAACAAGTAGAGAGCAGATGTGGCTCAAGCAATTGCACATCCACCTCCTACATGGGAGGTCCCGAGTTCAGTACTCGGTGGATCCTAAAGAGAAAACAAATAGAAAATCAGTGGAAAATGAGCAAAAACAATGAGGAAATACAATGAGCAGACAGACAAGGGAGCCATCTCCGGGGCGGGGGGTGGGGTGATAAAACAAAAAACAAAATAAAACAAAAAAAAACTAGATCCCTTTTTCATTTTAAACAGTTTTTGGGGCGATTCCCCCAGTTCTTTGCTTGGGTGCTCACAGTATCACATTTTCACTAAGAGACACGTTTGCCTTTTGTGGCACCATTATGGAATGGACTGTCTACTGGGAATAGCCATCCTAACAAAAAAGTGGCATTCCCACCTTTTTTCCTCAAACTTGAGGATTTTGGGATGGTGATGACCACTCTCCTTCCATTTGAGAGTGGGCTATTTTTATTACTTAAACTGGGCAATCAAAAATTTAGAATAATTTGAACCAAAAATTAAAGAAGATGTATGAAACAGTACCACTAGGTAAAAGAGAGAAATTGACCATAAATGAGTTAAGACAGAGCATCTGAAATTGAAAATACAGGAGAACAGAAAGAGAAAAGAATGGAAAAAATGAAACAGGGTCTCAGGGAGTTGAATGGCAATGTGAAATACAGACACATACGTGTCATAGGTGTTCCAGAATGTGAAAAGAAGAGAAATGAAGCAGAAAAAAATATTTCAGGAAATAATGACAGAAAAATTCCCGGTGTTGATGAAAGACATAAATATCAATATTCAAGAAGGAAAATGTACTTCAAACAGAATAAAGCCAAATAGATCTATTCCAAGAGATGTACCATGCAGATTGCCAAATGCCAGATAAAAGAGAGTGTACTGAATGCAGCCAGCGAAAAGCAAAACATCACATACGAGGGAAGCTCTATAAGAATAAGTTCAAATCTCTCATCAGAAACCAGGGAGGCAAGAAGAAACTGGTATGATATATATAAGTTTCTGAAAGAAAAAAACTGCCAGCCAAGAAATCTTTATCTGGTCAAACTGTCCTTCATAAATGACGGTGAGTTTAAAGCCTTCACTGACAAAAAAATAATAATAATAATTGAGAGAGTTTTTACACACGACTGGATCTACAAGATATATTAAAGGGACTTCTGTGATGGGAAAGGAAATACAAAGGCAAGACACTTGAGAAAAGTATAGGAATGAGGATTATTAGTAAGGGTAACTAAAAGTGTAAAAAGACAGACAATAATAAGATATGACAAAGGAAAACCAAAGGATAAAATAGGCAAAGTAAGTAATGCCTTTGCAATAATAACATCAGAGTTCAATCTTGAACTCTGAAATCCAAAAATGTAGACTAAAAAATGGATTTAAAAAAAAATGAGCCATCTATAGGCTGTCTGCAAGAAACTCCCCTTAGAGGCAGGGCAAAATCAGGCTGAACATAAGTGATTGGAAAAGGATAGTTCACACAATTAGTAACCAAAAAATGTCTGGAATAGTGATATTAACATAACAAAAGCAGGTTTTAAATGAAAAACTCATAAGAGATGAAGAAGGTTACTTAATGTTAATAAAAGGGACAAATTATGAAAATGAAATAACAATCATAAATATTTATGTACCTAGCCTGGGTGCCTAGGCACACACTGGCAAAAATGAAGGGAATGATAGATGTCTCTACACTAATATTTGGAGACTTCAATACACCACTCCCAGCATTGGCTAGAACATCTTGGCAGAAGATAAATGAGAAAACAGAGCAAGTGAATACTATGATAAATGAACTAGACCTAACAGATATTTATAGTGCATGACACAACAAAACAGGAAGATAAAAATTTTTCTCAAATGTTCATGGCTCCATTTCAGGAGAGAGCATATGTTGGGATACAAGACAGGACTCAATAAATTAAAAAAGATGTGTAAATATACAAAGCACTTTCTCTGATTATAAGGGATTGAAGCTGGAAATCATAACAGGCAGAATAAAGGGAATATATACAAATATATAGAGTTTGAACAACACTCTCAAATAACCAATGGATCAAAAATGAAATTGCAAGAGAAATCAGTAAATATCTTGAGACAAATGAAAATGAGAAGACATAATGGGATGCAATGCAGGAAATGATGAGAGGGAAATTTATAGCCCACAATGTATATATTAAAAAGAAGTAAGAGCTAAAATTGAGGAATTAACTGCATACTTGGAGTAACTACATAAAGAAAAACAAACTAATCCCAAAGCAGGTAAGAGGAATGAAATAACAAGATTAAAGCATAAATAAATAAATAGAGAACAAGAAAGCAATAGAGAGAATCCACACAACCAGAAGTTGGTTCTTTGAGAAGATCATCAAAATTGACAATCCCTTAGCCAGACTAATATAGAAAAAGAGAGAGAAGATGCAAATAAAATCAGAAACGAGAGGGGTCTATACCACTGACCCTGCAGAAATAAAGGAGATCATGGCAGTACACTAAAAACAATTTTATGGCAGCATACTAGGCAATGTAGATGAAATGGACAAATTCCTAGAAATACACGAACTACCTACACTGCCTTTAGAAGAAAAAGAAGACCTCAACAATCCAAGCACAAGTAAAGAGAATGAAGCAGTCATTAAAAACCTCCCCAAAATGAAAAGCTCAGAACCAGATGGCTCATGGGTACATTCTACCAATCATTCAAAGATCTAATACCAAATTTGCTCAAACTCTTCCAAAAATTTGAAAAGGAGCAAATGCTACCAACTAATTCTTTGACACCAACATCACCTTAATACCAAAGTCAGACAAATATATTATGAAAAATGAAAATTACAGACCAATGTCTTTAATGAATATAGATGCAAAAATCCTCAACAAAATACTTGATACCTGAATCCAAAAGCACATTACAAGAATCATATACACAATCAAGTGGGCTTTATCACAGGGATGCAAGAGTGGTTCAAAACAAGAAAATCAAATAGTGTATACAAAAAATTAATGAGTTGATGAAGAAAAGTCACATGATCATCTCAATTGAAACAGAAAAGGCATTTGACAAAATAGTGCATCCTTTCTTGATAAAAACACTAAAAAAGATAGGAATCAAAGGAATCTTTCTCAATATAGTAAAGTGCATGTATGAAACACGCACAGCTAACATTTTACTCAATGGTGGAAGATAAAAGCTTTATTACTGAGGCCAGGAATAAGATGAGAATGCCCACTGCAACCGTTGTTATTCAATATTGTGCTAGAGGTTCTAGCTAAAGCGATTAGGCAAGGAAAAGAAATGAAAGGTACACAAATAGGAAAGGAACAATAAAACTTTCGCTTTTCACAGGTGACATGATCCTATACCCAGAAAATTCCAAAAAGTC
The DNA here is from genome assembly GCA_026826555.1 of Tolypeutes matacus. Classification (NCBI taxonomy): domain Eukaryota; kingdom Metazoa; phylum Chordata; class Mammalia; order Cingulata; family Chlamyphoridae; genus Tolypeutes; species Tolypeutes matacus. The sequence goes on from JAKSZT010053895.1 coordinate 364,763, forward strand.
CATAACAAAGCTACTAGAACTAATGGACGAGCTCAGGAAAGTGGCAGGATAAAAGAGTGCTATGCAAAAATCAGTAGTGTTTCTGTACACTACTAATGAGCACTCTGGAGAGGAAGTACAAAAAAATTCGGTTTACAATATCAACTAAAAGAATCACATATATACGTTTAACTTAACCAAGGACATAAAAGATCTGTATTCAAAAAAACTACAAAGGATTGCTAAAAGAAACCAAGGAAGACATGAACAAATGAAGGAAATTCCAGGTTTATGGATTGGAAGACTGAATATCCTTAAGATGTCAATTCTATTTATACTGATTTAGAGATTCAATGCAATCCCAATAAAATTTTCAACAGCCTTTTTTTTTTTTTTTAACAGAAATGGAAAAGCCAATTATCAATATTATTTGGAAGGGTAAGGGGACCTGAATAGTTAAAATTGTATTTAAAAAAAATAATAAAGTTGGAGGACTCATACTTCCTGACTTTAAAATATTTTATTTGGCTGCAGTGGTAAAAAAAAACAAAAACAAAACACAACTGCATGGTACCGGCATAAAGTAGATGTATTGACCAATGGACCTGAACTGAGAATTCAGAAATAGCCCCTTACATACAATAAAGTGATTTTTGAAAAGGTTATCAGACACACCCAGCTGTGTAAGAGCAGTCTATTAAAAAAATGGTGGTGGAAGAACTGGATATCCATGGATACAAGAAAGAAGGAGGACCCACATCTCACCACTTATCCAAAAATAAACTCAGAATGAACCAAGGCACTAATAGAAAAGCTACAACTATAAAATTCCTAGAAGAAAATATAGGGAAGCATATTCAAGAACTTGTGGTAGGTGTTGGTTTCTTAAACTTTACACTAAAGCAAGAGAAAATGAAGAAAAAAATTGACAAATGGAACCTTATCAAATTTAAACACTTTAGTGCTACAAATGACTTTGTTAAAAAGGTGAAAGGGCAGCCCACACATTTTCAGAAAGAAAATTTCAGGAGAGTTTTCAGAAACCACATATTTGATAATGGTTTGATCTGCATGTTATATGAAGAGATCATACAACTCAATGATAAAAAGACAAGCAACCCAAGTAAAAAATGAGCAAAAGACTTGAACAGACATTTTTTCCAGAGAAGAAATACAAATGGCCAAAAAACACATAAGAAGATGGTGAACATCACTAGCTATTAGGGAAATGCAGATCAAAACTACAATGAGTTATCATTTCATGCCTTACAGAATGGCCATTATTAAAAAGGCAGGAAACTACAAAATGTGAAGAAATGGGAGCCCTCCTTCATTCTTGGTGGGAATGTTAAATGGTGCAGCCTCTGTGGAGGAGTTTGGCAATTGTTCAGAAAGCTAAATATAGAACTGCCTTAAGATCCCGCAATCCTGCTACTAGGAATATATTCAGAAAAACTGAAAGCAAGGACAAGAAATATATTTGCACACCAATGTTCAGAGCACATTATTCACAATTGCTTAAAGATGGAAATAACCCAAGTTTCCATCAACCAATGAATAGATAAATAAAATGTGGTATATACATACCATGGGATACTATTCAGCAGTAAAAAGAAATGAACTTAGGATGTATGTGACAACATTGAGAACCTTGAGGACATCATGTTGAGTGAAATTAGCCAGATACAAAAGGACAAATATTGTATGATCACATTAATATGAATTAAATATGATGAGTAAACTCTTGGAGTTAAATTTTAGAGTATAGGTTAACAGGAGATAGAATGCAGATTGAGAAGGGGGGAGCTGATGCAGGATGTATGTAGACTGTTTTAATAAGTGGGATAATAAATGTGGGGAAATGGTTAGAGTTGATGGTAAGCCATTAGAGTAAGTATAATCAACACTGCTGATTTATAAATGTGATTATAGCAGAGAGGTTAATGACAAAATTGAAAGAATCTAGAGGATAATCTAGGGACAGCTTATTGTAGTAATTTTGCTGGGAGATGATGATTGTGGTTAACAGCACAAGTAAAGGAATGTACCTCTATTACAAGGTGTTAAGAATATTCGAGATACATGGGGAAAGTACTACTAATGTGAGGTATACACTATAGTTAACAGTAATATTGAAATATTTTTAGAGCAATGGCAAAGAAGGCACGACATTAATACTAAGGGTCAATAATGGGGGAGTATATGGACGTATGGGTTTTTCCTTTGGAGTAATGAAAATGTTCTGAAACAGACTGAATTGATGACAACACACCTCTGTGATGAAACTGAGAGCCAGAGAGTGTTCAATTTACAATACTAATACATGGTGTTAATAATAGGATGATTGTGAGAAAAATATATCAAATATAGGCTATGGACTACAGATAGCAGTAATATTATATGATGTTCTTTCATCATTTGTAACAAATATGTCACAACAATGTAAGATGTTGTTGGTGGGGGTGATGTATAGAACTCCTGTGTGGTTTGCATGACTAGTTAGTTAACTCACAAATTCTCAAATTTAAATGAAGTAAATATATATATATTCTAAAAATTAAAAAAAAAACATTCAAAAACATTGTCAATAAAATTCTAATAATGCTTTCTTTAAAAAATAAAAAATCCAGGACCCAAGCTGAAAAAGACAGGACATCAGGCTGTCACAAACCAAAACAACAGTCACCCTAGACCTTGGGAATATGGAAGCAGAAATAAGACAGGTGATGTCCACCCTCGCTATCGAGGGAAACATCTCAAATGGTCTTCATTTCAACCAGAATATCTGGTCAAATGAGATCTAGCTCCTTCCATGCCACCATACACTTATGTCAGTCTGTGGATACTGGCTTCTTTGTTTATTTTAGGAACTACAACAAAGAAGTTATGAGCACCAGCTCTGGAGTCAATCCTGGGTCTACAATTTACTATCTGTGGGGCCTTGGGCAGATTACCTAACCTCTAAGAGGTTTACTTTCCTCATATAAAAAATAAGGAGTCATAATCATATCTGTCTCCCAAGGCTGTTGTGAGGAATAAATGAGTGAATACACACAAAGTGTCTGGAACAGTGCCTGGCACACTGGGCTTGGCTGGAATTGGCAGCTCATTGCTCTTGGTATTACTATGTACCAGATGCTTTTGGGTATAAGCAGAGTGGTTCATGGATATAGCTCAAGGATTGGCAGGGTTTCCTAGACAGTGTTTAAAAAACTTTAAATAGAGGCTAGGAACTGCAATTGGTTGTTTCATATAAAAATCCAGATATCTGGCTCTTCTAAAAAAATCACAATACTGCTGGGCAGGAGATTACCAGCTGCCCACAGCAAAATTCAGCTGTCCATTCCCAACCACTCCTCATTGCTTCACTTTTCCTTTGTAAATGCTGTTATTTTTCCTACCAACAACTTCAATGGTCCATATTGAGTAGTCAGCCCCTATGCCTGTTTTGCTTGCAACCTTGGTATTCACTGATGAAGAAAATAAACATGGTTCTGCCAATAGGGCTTAGGGGATTCTGTTCCAGAATAGAATGAGATGAATGCCTCTCTGAGGAGGCCCTTTAACCAGAGAACCCTGTAAAATCTTGCTGGGTTGCAGAGTTATCCACAACCTTGCTTCTGCAGCTGCAGTAACCAGGGGCTCGATAGAAATGAAGACCCTCAGGCCCTTCCCCAGACATACTGAAAGGAAATCTGTATTTTACGAGGATCTCCAGGTGTGCACATGAAAGTCTGAGAAGCACTGCTGTAGACCTAGGAACCCTCCCCGGGATAGATGAGGCTGTTGACCATGTTGAAGCTGTAGAGAGGCTGCTTTGGCCCCCAATGGTGCTGGCAGGTAAAGGCTGTAATAGGAAGATCTCTGGCTGTTGTTTTTGCCTCTGCAGTTACTCAGCTGCAAGGTGTCTGGCAAGACCTCTGAGATGCAGCTGGGTGAGGGGGTGGAGTGAAGGTTGGTTGATAGGTTGCGGCTGCCAGGTAGAGCTCACTGTGGGCTCCCAATACTGCTGACACCTAAATTGCTGAGGCTGCTGAAGAAGGTGTTGAGGAAAACGGTGGAGGTGAGCATGGTTCCTTCCTGAGAGGAGTTGAGGCAGTACTCTTGGTGCCCTCGGGAGGCTCTGGGAACTGGGGAGGCCTCAGCAAAGAGGAGGGGCTGGCTCCTTCTGGCTTAGATGTCCCTGAGTCCATCAAGGAACTGCCTTTCCTCAAAATGGTGCTTTTGTTTCATGCGGAAGATCTCACTGTCATCTATTTTCTCACAGTTCCATCCAGGGTTTAGTAGTTACCTTTTCCTGGGTCGTCCTTGTCGCAGGACTCTTGAGGCAGTCGTGGAACAACACGTTGTGGCATTGGGGTTCCGCCAGCCGGCATCGCTTGGCTGGTTTAAGTGGAAGCTGTTGGCCACTAGTAGATGTAGTAGATGTGGCTGAGCGTGAGCTTGCTCTAGGGGGCGCTCTGGTTGATCATGGCGATGAGCACCGAGCAAAAGTAGGGCAGGCGCAGCGTCTTCATGAGGTCCTCGTGTCCGGCCATGGACAGCCAGCTCATATCGCCGGTCGCCCCGCAGAGTGGGGAAGGCCCGAGCTATAAATGCAGACAGAAGTTGTCGTCGCAGTAGAGGGCCAGGTAGAGGGCCAGGTTGAGGGCCAGGTTGACTGGTCTCGGCGGGCCGGGAGTGCTAGGGACAAGCTGGTCTGGGCCTGCCACCCGCGTGAGAGTATCCCTCTGGGGGCCAATTCCGCGGTCCATCTCGGCCCTGGCTGGGTGCTAGCTGTGCAGGGGTGCTCAGGACGGTGGTCAGGTGGATGCACCCAATATAAATTATTGATAGCCAAACTGCACAATTACAGAAAATGAAATGAAGTTGACAGGTGTGTTTTTTATATATACGTAAAATTTAAGGTAATGCATAACATCTAAGAGGGTGATCAGGAGGAGGGAGGAGATGGAAGTTAAAGGTAATTATGAGTAAGTATTAGCTCTTAAGTTGGTGGTGAGGTAATGCGATTTTATTATACCTTCAAAAAGAAGTGAACGGGGAGCCGATGTGGCTCAAACACCTGAGTGCCTACTTCCAACACAGGAGGTCCTGCGTTGGGTTCCCAGTGCCTCGTAGATAAAATAAAAACAAACAGCAAGCAAACAAAGGAAAAGACCAACTCAGGGATGCCCATGTGGCTCAGTGGTTGAGCACCTGCCTGGGAATTAAAAAAAAAAAAAGAACAAATCAAAATAAAAACATAAAAGTAATATATATGTGCACCAGAGATGACTGTGTATATTGAAGATGGAATTCATAATAATCAAATTCTATGCCTCTGAAGTCTTAAAGGAGGAAAAGTAAAAAGGCAGGAAGTAATATGAGGAAAAAAATAAGAGGAGGAAATGTAAAACTCTTTGGGACAACCATGAGATAAATGTTTAAATAAAATAAGGAATCATTAAAATTTTTCAACATTAGAGGAATTAAATAATCTATGGCATACATGCTTGATAAAATATAATAGAACAAAAAATATTTTGGAAAGTGGAAAATATTTACTTTGCTGTAGATAAAATGGTAGAAACAAAATTGTCTAGAAGTTATAATCACAACCACATAAAACCATGCATGTTAAAGACATGTCCAATAGAATAATTGGTATGAAATATGCCTAAAACTTAGAAGTGGTGTTCCTGGGTAGGAAACCTATTTTTCTGTGTTTTCAAAACTTCTCATTTAAAAATATTAAAAGAAATATTGGTATTTTACATGATTCAATAATATTTAATGATTTTAAAATGTCAAAATACAGGGAAAAGTAATTTAAAATAGCAGTATCAAAATATTTTCCATCTTTTGGACTGTAATATGAAGAAAATATAAATAGTTGCTGTAGCAGTTCAACATTATTTATGATTTCCAAAAGTAGATATTGAATTATGTTTGGAAACTAGTCTATACCTGGGCATAATTAAATTATGATTAGGGCTTTGACTGGGCCACATCAGTAGGACATTGAGTCCCCATACCCTTGGTGGGCGGGGACTCAGACAAAACTACATGGCAAATAAGAGAGTTGGAGATTTGGACCTGGAGCCCCAGGAAGTAAATATGCAGGAGAATACAGAGAAGCAGATATGTGAGGAAACAGAGAAGGCTCCAGTATACACGGCAAAGGCCCAGGGAAGAGAGATGAGCCATTTGTCTGATAGTTTGCAGCCCTGAGCAGCTGAGCCTGGAGAGATATGAGCCCTGGGAGAGGGAAGAGAATTATACTAACCTACAGCTGATATTGGAAGAAGCTGGGAACACAGAGCCTTCAGGGGAAGAGGGGTGCTGAACACTTACAGATATCTGCAGCCATCTTGCTCCAACACATGGCAACAGACTTTGGTGAGGGAAGTAACTTATGCTTTATGACCTTGTAACTATAAGCATCTACTCCAAATAAATACCCTTTATAAAAGCAAATAGATCTCTAGTATTTTGCATCAATACCCCTTTGACTGATGAATACAGTTGCTAACTTTCTATATAGTTCCATATATTGCAAAATAAGCAGAAAATATTATAAATATATTAAAGAAGTTGTGAATCTTCATAAATTGTAACTTTGCACTGCACAATGTTATACATTTTGTCAAAATGTATAATGGCCTGTATCCATCATTGTAGTGTCATTCAGAACAATTCCAATGTGCCCAAAATGCCCCCATGTTACACCCATTCTTCCTCTCCCTCTTTTCAGAACCTCTGGTGGTCTATGCTTTTATATCAATGACACATGTTCTTCCATTGCTAGAATAATAATAAGTATACTTTAGTCCATAGTTGCATTGCCTCTTATGTTTGTTCATTCCTCAACCTTGGGATGGTGATGCCCATTCTGTTTCTGATTGCAAGGGGGCTTAGGTCCCATGGGGCAGATGAATGGAATTGTTTTGCTTGCAATTGTGGATACTTTGTTTTTGGGGATGGGCATTGTCCATCATCATCCTTTTGTTAGTTGTCCTGGGTGAATCCAATGAATTGGAGAGTAGGTGTTGCAACTCTGCTGAGATCCAGGGCTCAACCAGCACATGGACAGACCAAAGATTTAAGTCTCTGGGACAAATATTTAACAAGTATAGTGCTAATTATAGATTCAAGTAAAAGAGGCAGAAGAGCCATGTGTAGGGAAATTATAAATGAGTCTAACTCTGTTACTTTGGGAAAATAAATGCCAAATAAGGCCCTCTGAGAAGTTGCCAAATTCCTGAGATTGTCTGCCCTGCTTATAGTGTCTAGATGTCTCTAGATCCCTCAGGAGACCTGCTGTTTGAGGCACTGTTTACTGTAGCAGTCAATGAAATCCTGCTACATGTGCATAAATGTAACCTCTGGAATGACCTCCCAACTTACTTTGAAATCTCTTACCCATAAAAACTCATTTGTGTTTAATATTTCCCCCTTTATTTTTTATATTTCCTGGCCTTTTTACAGATGCATTGCTAGTGAGCACTTGGTAATAATCCCATGGTGCCAGGGAGGCTCATCCCCAGGAGTAATGTCCCATTCTGAAGGGAAGATAGTGAGTTTATATGCTGAGTTTGGTTTAGAGAGAGTCCATATTTGAGCAACAAGGAGGCTTTCAGGAGGTAACTCTTAGGCAATATATAATACTAAGCTAAGTTCTGATTTCACAAGTAAAAGTTCCTAAGTAAACCCACAGACCCACCTTTGTGTTGGAGCATCCAGTTTACTCTATGCATGTACAGACCTGGTTTTCCATTTCATGTACCACCCAGTTATCTCCTTTCTAATCTTGTTTTCTTGCCCAGGAATGGTACCTTTAAAAGCCCTCCATTTATGCTTATGCTCTTGAGTTTATATTGCTTGGTCTAGAAGTGTGCGTAAGACATTTCCCATATTTTCTTGTAATAGGTTTCTGTTTAGATCCAGCCTATTGGAGGCAATGGTCTGCTAAGGAGGACAAAGAGGAGGAGAAGTAAAAAATGTAGGAGGGAAGGAAGACAAGGAGACTGAGAAGACACCATTCTTATTTTGTAAGGAACAGGATAGCATATTTTCAACAATCCTAGCTTCTTCTGCCAATTTCCCATCCCTGAGGCACTCAGTAACACAGCAGCAAATGTATTATCATCAGCTTCACCCTAAGAGTTTCAATAACTTCTTCAACTCTGCATAATACCCCCACTTAACTTTTTACCCCTCTAGTCCTTCCTACATTTTTTTCTTAAATCTATTTATTTTAAGATAGAGTCAGTTGCAATATCCATGTGGCTTTAAATTAGGATTTCTAAGATTAATAGAATACCCTAGCAGGTGGTTTTATGTAAATCTTCTGATTTCCCTCCTCTCTCTGATCATTCAACTCTGCCACAGGAAACTCCTGCCTAGTATGTCCTCTCTACTCCATGTACTTATTTCTAAACCTCAGCATTTACCCCAGCATTTACATAGATCTGCTGGATTTATCCTTTGTTTTGTATACTGCTGTTTAAGTATTTAGTGATATTACTCCATGTTATTTAGTAAGAGCAAAGTAGTTAGGAGGAGAGAGCTGAAACTATCAATGTTGCCAAGAAGCAGTCAGGAAGTCTGAGCCATCTGTAAAAGTTATACATCTATCCATTTGAAAATTTATCTATGGGTTTAACCAATTATTTTGTCATCTAATCTTTCCTTTAACCGTTCTTACATCATCCCATAAGTTAGCACAGTCATCTTTCCATCCATCCATTCACCCATACATCCATTTATCCATTACATCATTCATTTATACATTCATTCATTCATTCATTCATTCAGTAATCAACAAATATTTATGGGTTACATTGTTCAGGTGCTGTGTTACAAATATCTTTGTTGTCATCCTTCTTAAATGCCCAAAAGGCTGTTCTATGCATGCAGTTATTTGTCATAAACTACAAATGATATTCTCCCAATATGAGGACTAATTCCCTATCTCTGAACTTTCAGTCCATTCAAAACTTGAAACCTAACCATCTCCATATACTCACACTCTGCAAATTCAGGAGCCCTCTTACCAGGATGGCAACTTCTTAAATTAATCTGATTTGTCTACTTAAACTCTGAAAATGCTGTGAATACTCTGGCTTTTACCCAATACAAGTGTCTGGTGCTTGTATTGCCATTAGACTCACAGTAATGAGTACTATTTGTGTTCTAACAGCCCTTGAATTATTCCTTATTCTTTTAGGCTTCTCCATCATTGCTATGCAGTAATCAAACATCTCCCCATATTCCAGTTCCTTCTCAAATCTTAGATCTAGGTTACCTCTCAGTTCTATCCAGTGGTTAATGTGCAGTGCAGAGTGGTGGTCCAAGTTAATTCTGACTCTGCAGTAAAGATTAACAATCAAGTGGAAAAGTTAATTTTAAGGTGTCTTTCTCACTGCTGTGCTTATAAAATCCTGTTGAAATATACAATTTCTATGATTTCTAAATGAATAAGTCTCTTCAGTTCCATTGAAACATTTCTAAACATTTTCATTTTGCTGCTTAAATTTGAGCATATAATTCCTTGCATTCTTCCATATTCACTCTCAGTGTAGATCTGGCTCACACAAAGTATCAGAGGCCCATATGTGGCAGGACGAGACCTGCTCAATGCAATCTCAAATTAAAATCCTCTGGTGAAAAATGGAAGAAAAGATGCCTGGGGGAATGCCTGGGGGCTTCCCTGGTGGTGGAGCACCTCCATCTGGTGGTGCCTCTTCTGGACCCACCATTGAAGAGGTTGATTAAATTGGTCGGCATACATACCTTAGCATTATTACAGTAAATTGAAGGACCCAAATTTGTAGCACATATTGTGGCAGTTTAAAGTTTAGCTGCTATACAAAATTCCTGGGCATTCTCAATACTTGACTATGGAATATGTACAGTGTAAGGAAGTAACATTGCACTTTATAGCACTGTATTGTAAGTGAAAAATGCAATGTCTTGAATAAAACTATTTAAAATTGGCACTATAAAAAAAATGGAAGAAAAGGTTTATTTTAACTATGCAGTTGAAGATACAAACAAATTTCAAATTCCAAATTAATGCATATGTTTTACCAAAAATGCAAGAAACTAACAATTCCAGTTATTGATAATAGTTATTGATAATGTAGAGAGGCATTACTTAGTAGATATTAAGAGTAACTGATGAGAAAACTCTCAATGGAGAGGAAAATCCTTAAACTCTGAATGTAATTGGTTCTTTTTGTCTGGAATTCATCTCCAGCACAGGGTGAAGAGTGGCCCCATGGAGCCAGCAGCAGAAACCAGATGAGGAGAGAACAACCGAGTCTGGAAGTCTCTAGTGGGGTGAGCCTCACAAAAGTCATAGAAGATATTACCCAGCTCCTGACACTTCCAAGCACGAAGATGTCATTTTGTCTGATCTTTCCATTGGGTAAGAAGACTTGAATTTGGCCACTCTTTTGGCATGGGAGATCCAATAATTCTAGAGCCCAACTATGGAAACAGTAGACCTTTATTATTCTTACTTGGAAGTCTCAATGATGGCAGGAAAATGGATTCTCTTTGATGAAAGTGTTTAGATTGTCTCATGTCAGCATGTTCTTGCTAACTAATCAGAGAGGAGAAGCAGTCAGATTCTTAAAAGAGGTAGAACAGAGACTTCTTTCATCTGTAAATACCTGTTTGCGTGGTCATCTTTTCCTTTACCTGCTTCTGTGATTCTAAATACTAAGCTAAAGTACTGAGAAATTCTTAGATATAATCAATAAGAAGGGCAGATGTAAAATTCCCAGGTAGTGTTTGGTTTCCCTTGAATTTATATAAATGTCTCCTAGGCATGGAAGGTCTTATATTTTTCTTCCTCTAAGTACTGATTTAGGTATATTTCATAAGTATATTTCACATTTGGTTAGAAATATTGCCTATTTTTATCATTTCTTAGACATAACTTGTTTTGAAATGTGCATTTTATATATTAGTGTTTGAATGTTTTAATTTACCCAATTAGGGGTATTTCTCTGGTTATTTATTTATTTTCTTTATTAGAAGTGTTTTAGTTTTCAGAAAAAAACATGAAAAAAATGCAGCATTCCCACATACCCCTTCTCCCTATGTCAAGACTCTATATTAGTTACCCCTGCTACTGTTAAAATTGATTAAAGAATATTATAATTGTTCTGATAACTATAATCCATAGTCTACATTAAGCTATATATTTCTTTCCAATATGCCACCTTATTATTAAAACTCTGCAGTCGTGTGGTACATTTTTTACAATTATAAAAGAACAGTTTCATCATTGTACTATTAACTATAGTCCATCTTTTACAATAGGGTGCACTGCATTGTACAATCTTATGTTTCATCTTTAAATTTTTATTCTAGTTACATATTAAACTCCTAAAATTTTTCCTTTTGACCACATTCCCATATATAAATCAGTACTGTTAATTTTATTCACAGTGTTATGCTACCAACACACCATCTATTTCCAGAACTTTACAATCAACTAAAATAGAAATTCCGTCTAAATTATGTTTTAACTCTCCATTCATGACCCCCAACCCAGCCCTCAGTAACTTATAGTCTAGATTCTAACTCTCTGAGTTTGCTTATTCTAATCATTCATATCAGTGAGATCATACCAAATTTGTCCTTTTGTTTCTGTCTCATTTCACTCAACATAATGGACTTACTATAAATAGTATCATGCCATTTGCAAATAGTGGAAATATTACTTCTTCATCTCCAATTTGGTGCCTTTTATTACTTTATATTACTTAACTGCTCAGGCTAGAACTTCCAGTACAATGTTGAATACAGTGTTGACATTGTGCATACTTGTCTTGTTCCAGATCTTAGAGGGAACACTTTTAGCTTTTTACCATTGAATGTGATGTTAGCTGTGGGTTTTATATATATGCCTTTTATCATGTTGAGGAAGTTTCCTTCCTTTCCTATTTCTCTAAGTGTGTTTATCAAGAAAGGACGATAGGTTTGTCAAATGCCTTTTCTGCATCAATTGAGAAGATCATGTGTTTTTTTGCCTCATTTTGTTAATGTGGTGTATTACATTAATTTATTTTCTCATGTTGAACTACTCCTGCATACCTGGAATAAAGCCCACTTGATCATGGTGTAGTTTTTTAAGGTGTTGTTGGGTTTAGGTTGTTCATATTTTGTTGAGGATTTAAATATATATTTCAAAGAAGTTGTAAGCTTACAAAACAATCAAGCATAATGTGCAGAATTGCCATACATCTCCCCTTCACTGACCTCGCATTGTAGTGGAACATTTCTTACAGATTTTGAAAGAATATCATCAGACTATTAAAACTAACTGTGGTCCATAGCTTACATTTGGTATATTTTTCCATATACCCCCAATTATTAGCACCATATATTAATATTATGCATTGTTATATTTCATGAGAGAACATTCTGATATTTGTACTGTTAACAATAGTCCATCTTCCACCACATGGTTCACTGTGTTGTATAGTACCATGCCTTGTAGAATCTCTCCAAAATGTATACATTGTGGCTTTCACTTTATCACATAGTCGTGCAGTCATTACCTCAGTCAACTTTTGAACATTTTTCTTAGTTCAGAAGAAAAAAATCCCATATCCCCATATATGTTGAGGACTTTTGCATCTATCTTCAGAAGAGACAGTGTGGTCTGTAATTTTCTTTTACTTGTAGTGTCTTTATCTGGCTTTGGAGTTACAGTTATGTTGGCTTCATAGAAGGAGTTAGGTAGTGTTCCCTCCTGTTCAATTTTTTACAAGACTTTGAGCAGGATTGGTGTTAATTCAATCCCCATAATTTCTGTTATGTTTCTTTTTAAACTTTCAGATTCTTCTTTCTGCTCACACATTGTTTTATTACCATCCTTTGGCTCTATATCCATATTATCCTTCATCTCCTCGAAATCATTAGATTTATTTAAACTTCTTTGATTAATTATTCCAAATGCTGCATCTCCTCTGAACTTCTAATTTGTTCCATTTACTGAGCCATATCTTCTTATTTCTTTGTATACCTTATAATTATTTGCTATTGGCTGGGCATCTGATTCTTTCGATTTGTTATCTCTGAAGGTCAATTTCTCCCTCTTGTCTAGGGTATTATTATTGATTAGCTTTGTGGTAAGGTGCTTCTTTAATGCTCGATCCAACTTATTTTGGACCTTTATTAGTAGCCCATGTTTAACTGTTAAGATTTTCACAGTTCTTCTTCATCTGTTTCTTGCCCTGAATATGTGGTACCATTTTTAAGATTGCACTTTTGTGTAATTGTTTCACCTCCAGGTGAAAGCTTCTTTTTCTCTGCTCCTTCACTGCAAATCTTGATCTTTTCTGTTAGTTTTCATGCAAATTTTTCTCCACAGCTCCTATGATTTGTTTTAATTCTCTCCCTCACTAAGTTCCCCATTTTTCTTACACTTTTATGATGTGGGACCCATCCTAACTTGCAGCAACTCAGTTCCCTCAAACCCCATTTTTTGGAGAACTTTCTGCTTCAACTTTCTTTCTCATTAGGTAACCTGCACCAGGGACCCAGATTGGGTCAATCCAGAAAGATGGGTCCATCCAGAAAATTCTGTTTGCATTTAGGTGACACAATGAACAAAGACTGCATTGAGTGTTGCCCACAATTCTGCCACGATATCTGTCTCTTTTTTGCCCAGTGTGCCCATTTTTAACTAGCACTCTGCAGCAGCTTCTGTTCACCCCTGGTCTCTGTGGACTTGGACACCTGTGCCTAGAAATGTGTTGGTTTCTGTTTTGCTGCTGTGAATAGCTCCATAGTCTGCATCCATGACAGGAGGGACCCAGGTCATGTTGCCTTTGATCAACTCCCAACCTAAAGATAGAGTGAGAGAGAAGGGCACAGATTGGCAAATCTGGGAAGAAAATCTCCCACCTGATAGTAGAAGTTATTTTTCTATTTCATTAATTCCGCATTTGGGAAGGACTCTATCATACTCCAGTATTCCACTGAAGTGGGATTTGCCCATTTATTTGTTGATTCTGAGAGGAGATTTTTCCAGGGGAATGTCTTACATTGCCATATCGATGATGTCACTCTCCAGTTATCTTTTTGTCATTATTTTCTAGCTCATTGCATTATAGTCATAGAGTGCCTTCTGTTTATATCAAACATCTTTGGAATTTGTTGAGACTAGCTCATTTGCTTGGTATGGGGTAATTTTTGTAGATATTCCATAAGAGTTTGAGAATTTTTCTCTGGTTATTGGATACAGCATTCTTTATTGAAGGAAAATTTACCAATTGCTAAGGCGATATCCAAACAATTCAACACTTTCTGTGAAAGATGGCATTGTTGTGAGATATTTTAAAGGAATGAGCTGGAAATTTTGTAGAGAAAAACAAAGAATTATGATAAAATACATTCACATTATGTAGGGTCTTGTTTCATGAAGTTTTGTTATATGTTCATTAGATCAAATTGGGAATTGTGCTCTTAATATCAATATCCTTACTGATTTTTTTTTTGCTGTATGATCTATCAATTACTTAATGATGTTTTTAAAATATCCCATGATTTTGTTGGATCTGTAAATTTCTATTTCAGTTTTCTTAAGTTTTGCTTCTTCTGTTTAGATAATCTTATGACACATGTGTTTGTACATTTCATGCTTTCACTCAAATCCTTAAGACATTCCTCAATTTTTTTTCTATTCTTCATTACTATCTTTCTTCTAAATGTATGATTTCAAATATCCTGTCCTCTACTTCACTGATTTTTTTCTTCTGCCTGATCAAATCTCTTGTTTTATGCTTCTACTGCTTAGTTTCCTGTTCTGTTCTAGTTCCTCACAGTGTACAAATATGTCTTGATTTTACCTCTTCATTCTTTTATCATGTAAGCATTTTAGGGCTAAAAATTTCCCTTGCTGCACTGCCTTGGTTGCTTGCCTACACTTTGGTATGGTTTGTCCTCATTTTCATTCATACCAAGATATTTACTGCTTTCCCTTCCAATTTCTCCTTTAATCCACTGATTGTTTAAGTGTGTTTTATTTAAGTTCCATATATTTGTGGATTTTCCAGTTCTCTGCCTGTTATTGATTTATAGCTTCATTCATTTATGAGAAGCTGCTTTGTATGATTTCATTCATTTTATATTTAGTGAGACTGGTTTTGTGACCCAGTATGTTGTCTGTCCTGGAGAATAATCCATGTGCACTTGAGAAGACTGTATATCATCTTCTTTTAGGTAATTTTTCTGGATAATCACAATTTTTTTCCTTCTCATTGAAAAAGTATATTACTTTAAGTCTAATCACTGTCACCCTTTTCATGATATTTTCATGGTATTTTAGTTCCAGAGTTTTTAAGCCCATTAATTAAACATTATTATCAATATTTCTTTTATTGCCCATATCTTTCATATGTATTTCCTATTGTCTCCTAGACCTTCCATCTAGATTTTTAAAATTTTGACAGAAGTACTGTTTAGATTTTCCTTTACTTGAAGTTTGTTGATGATAACCACTGAGGGAGCAGCCCAGAAGTTGGAAGCCAAAAGAACCCAGAACAGTACAAAGATGTAAGGTGACACAAGTATGTGCACTGCCTAATGACAGAGATTATTGATGATGAAAATGTAGTTAAAATGTGCATAAAATATATTGAGTATATGTGTGTGTGTGTGTGTGTGTATCTATGATTTATAAAATCTAGAGATGATTTAATGTTTCACTAGGGAGGGTTTCAATCCATGAAATATCCTCACAGTAACAAACAGGCCAGTGCTTCCTTGGAGAAACAATGAGACACTCTCACCTAGCCAAGATGACACATGAATTTAACTATCACAACAGACATTACTAGACTTTTCCCCCTAGTGACAGTGCTATTTTGCATTTCAATGAGGAATACTTAAGATTTCTGTGGCTCCACATCTTTGCCATTACTGACTTTGTAATATTGTCACATTTTACTCAATTTAATAGTTGTTTACTGGCATCTATTGTGCTATAATTAACATTTCTCTAACTGCTAATGATGTTGAACACCTTTCCTATGCTTATTTGTCATCTGTATTTCTTCCCTGGTGAAGGGTCCAGTGAAATCATTTCCCTTCTTCTCAGCTTACCTTCCTTATTAATATTGAGTTGTAATATTTTGGGTAATCTAAGCACCTCTTAAAATATATGTGTATATATATATATATAACATTTTTGTAAGCAAATACACATATATGCATATATATTTATATATCATTTTGCAAATGTTTGTATGTATTGTGAGAATTTTGATTTTTACCCATAATAAAATAAATAAATAAATAAATAAATAAATAAATAAATAAATAAATATTTAGTTTAATCACACACACACAAAAAATTTGAGTTGTTAGTGTCCTTCACACATTCTAGATATGTTTTTTATCAGTTCTGTGTTCTGTGATGTTTTCTTCCAGGATGTGGCTAGTATTTTCATTTTACTTATACTGCTTTGGAAGTGCAAATTTGAAAGTTTCATGAATTTCTACTTATATTTTTTATTCTGGTTCATACATATTGTCTGTTTTTTATTTTATTTTATTTTATTTTTTTTGTAGTTTACATTTTTTTTATTGTGGGTAAAAATCAAATTTTTCACAATACATACCATTATTTCTAAAATGATATATAAATATATATGCATATATGTGTATTTGCTTACATAAATTATATATATATATATATATATATATATTTTTTTTTTTTTTTTTTTTTTAAGGTGCTTAGATTACCTAGATATTACACAGAAATTGCAGGGATTCCCATGTTCCCCACCTCCCACACCTCCTACAACATCCCACACAAACATCCTTCATCAATGTGGCACATCACCCGTAATGGATATACACATCCTGGGGCCTTGCTACCAAGCATAGACCACAGTTCACATCGTAGACCTCACTTTCTCCCACACAGTTCTACATGGTATATGCTGATGTAAAATGGTCTACATCTGTCGCCGCAACGCCACTCAGGACAACCCCCAAGTCCCGAAAAAGCCTCTGTTTTTCAACTGCCCTTCCCTCCATGCCCTGAAAGTGTCCAGTGGCCACCGGCTCCACCTCACTGTTATAATTCTTCCATTGCTTGAATCACAATATGTCTACAACAGTATACCATTACGTCCACTCTAGTCCATAGCTCTTCCCCCAATCCTGAGGGGACTGGGAAGGTGACATCCACTCCACCTCCAAGTGAGAGAGGGCTATTATCCATGGATATGGTGTATGGGATTATCCTGCCTGCAGCTGCAGGCCCTCTCCATTCCCTGGGATGGCCATTGCCCATCGTCATCTCCTTGCCAGGTGACTTGAATGAGCCCATTGAGCTGTAGGGTAGGAGTTGCAGCTCCACCAAGATTCCAGGCACAGCTGGCGCATAGGTAAGCCAGAGGCTCCAGTCTCTGGAAGTACACCTAAAAACTCCAGCATCACATATAGGTTTGAATAGAAGGGACTGTTGGACCATGTGCAGGGAGGACTTATTTGAGTCCAGCTCTGTCACTCTCAGGAGCACAAATTCCAAAGTAAAGCCCACTAATAAGGCTTTATAAGGCTATCCCCCCTTATATAGGACCTGGGGTCTCCAGAGCCCTCAGGAGCCCCTCTCTGCAGGGTGATATCCACTTTGGTGTTCTATGAGATCCTACTGAGGTGTGCGTAAGCATTACCTCTGGGATGACCTCCCGACTCTCTTTGAAGTCTCTTAGCCATGTGAACTCATTTCTCTTTACCTTTTCCCCCTTTTATTCAAAGTCTTTTCCCAATCGTGTGGCCAGTTGGCACTTGATATTAATCCCTCATTGCCAGGGAGGCTCATCCGCAGGAATCATGTCCCACGTTGGGGGGAAGGTAATGCATTCATATGCTGAGTTTGGCTTAGAGAGAGTCCACATTTGAGCAACAAGGAGGCTCTCAGGTGGCAACCCTTAGGGACCCCATAATGGTAGGCTAAGTTTCAATTACAAGAGCAAAGACTCATAAGGCTAGTCATCAATAACAAGAACCCATCAGTGGGCCATCCTCTTTTGCCAGACACTATAAGAAACTTTGCCTAATCAAAGAAAAAAGTTTTTTCCCTATCAAATTTTCCAGAAATATTATAGTTTTCAATTTTACATTTAGATCTTTGATAAACAGAATTGTCTGTGTAGACTTTAAGGACACCATGCTGAATGAAAGAGCCAACCTCAAAGGTTACATATTTTACAATTCTATTTATTTAACTGTTCCCAATAACCAAATTATAGTGACATATATTGCATCAGTGATTTTCATGAGTCAGAGCCAGTAAAAGGATTTAATAATAGGGAGGTAGCAAAAGAGAATTTCTTTGGGAAGATGAAACAGTTCTATATCCTGATTGTGATTGTTACAGAAGTCTATATGCCTATCATTATGTTTTCAGTGAATTTCTAATATATGGAATAAATTTGGGTCTTGCTTTTCTATCTAATCTAATCATCTTTGATGAAGAAGTTGCTTTTTATTAATTTCCTATGACAGTTGAAACACATTACCTCACACTTGGTGGCTTTAAACAACAACATTTTATTCTGTAAAGATTCTCAAGGTCTGAAGTTCAAAATTAGATTCACTGTGCTAAAGCCAAGAAAGCTCTAAGGCAGAAGGTGTTTCCTTGCCTATTCCAGCTACCAGAGGTTATCTGTATTCCTTTACTGGTGGCCAATTTTTCCTTCCTCAAAATGCATCACTCCACTCTCTGTTTCTATTGCTACATAGGCGTCTCTGTCTTCCTCATGGTCAAACCTTCATCTGCCTCTCTCATAAAGATGGCTGTGATTATACTTAATGGCTACCTAAGTAATCCAGAGTAATCTCTCCACCTCGTGATCATTTACTTAATCAAATATGTAAAGTTCGTTTTGCAACATAAGGTAGCATTTTCAGAAGTTTGGAATTAGGTCCTGGATATCTACAGGGGTATATTATTTAGCATATAAAATTCTGCCCTTTGGTCCCCAAACAGTCACATCCATTCCACAGGCAAATTTCATGTACCCCATTCCAACATCCTTATAAGTTCCAACTCATACAGCATCAACTCAATTATAATATCTCATCAAAATATCATCAGCTCAAATTGTTCAAAACTCGTCTTCCAAACCACCCAAACAATACATCAGAGAAACTCTGGGAATTATCAACCTTGAAAGAGAATTCCTCTTCATCTATGGATCTGTAAAACAAGGAAACAAGTTATTTGCTCCCATAACACAACAGAGGAACAGGAAAAAGGGATAAATGTCATAGACATTCCTAAGGAAGTGGTGAGAAAAATGAAAAGAAAATCAGGAGGCAATGTTTCTAAGCAATTGAAAAAAAAATCTACCAGCGAAAGTCCATTAAGTCCTATGTCTGCATATGATCTTTTGAGCTCTCATTTCTGCCACCTGGGCCCATGGCTCCACTACTGGGATCCAAGGCTCTGTCTTGGAGTCATCCTTCTTTTTTTTCTGAAGAGGTGAAAATGGATATAGTTGAATAGTTTTATCAGACTGTTTCTTGCCTTGAGAATTCTGGGAGAGTGACAACTCTCTCATTTCATCTCTGCTCAGTCCTTTTAGTCCAATTTGGCAGTATTTCCACTGGTACAACATTCTAAAATATTATACATCTGCACTATTTCTTACAGGGATTAGTTGTTTAAACAGGAAGCCCCTCCATAGAGCCTTCCTAGGTAATCTCATCTCTATTTCTGGCTCCTACTAACATGACCAAGTAAGAGTCATACACTTATTCTCTTCAGATGCCCTCCTTATAACTGCATATTCTAAATTTTTTATCCTTCTGAGCTACTAGCCAAACGTTGTGCAACCACATCCAGGGTTTCTCTTAGAACATGCTTTCATGACAGTGACTCAATAATGTTAGCATCTGTAGAAAACTGGATAGGATAAGAAATTCCAAAATCATCAATCCTGGTTCATTTTTGCTCACTACTTGTCTAAGATTCCTAGACTGCTTAAGCAAATACCATGATATTGTTCAGTTTAAGCAATGGGAATTGACTTGCTCACTTGAAGCCAGAAAAATACCTAAATCATGGCAATGATTTCTTCCCAAAGACCTGGAAAGACTGCCAGTGATTCTTGGCACATATTGGCACATACTGGTTTCTCCCTTCTCTTCCAGGTTTTCCCTTCTCTTCGTGGCTTTCTCTCTCTGTGTCTGAATTTCATTCTCATATAAAGACTTCAGTAATAGGATGAAGACCCATTCTGATTGAGGTGGAACAAGACTTAAGTGAAGTAGCTTCAACAAAAGATCCTACATAAAATGAGTTCATACCCACAGGAATGGATTAAGATGATTGGCTTTTTTTCCCTTGGGATATATTCTGCTTCAAAGTACTATACTCCAGCCCCTAGACACCAAGAAAACACATTCTTTTACAACATCCAAAAAACCTTAAGTAATTTTAATAACAATGGTAAGTACAGTCTCATCAAATTTGGTGATGGATATTGTCTGTCCTGAAGCACAGTTCTCCTCTGCCTGTGGACCTATGAAACCTAGAGAACAAGTTATCTGCTTCCATTATACAATGGAGGGACAAGTATAGGATAAGCATTCTCATTCTCATAGGGAGTTATTACAAGGTAAACAGGGGTCACAGGTCCCAAACAATTCTCAAACCCTGCAGAGCATACTTCATTAGATTTCAGGGTCTGAGAGCCACTTATGGAATGAGATTTGTCCTCTTGGCCTGATAGGGTGGCAGTCCTACCCCATCTAAGTGCTTATGCATTGACCATGCCCTTCATGAGCACTGGGGTGAAAGCTTGATCCTCTCCAACCATTGGGGTGGTGGCCAGAAACTCCACAATCCCCTGAGCACAGGCTCCACCCTCTTAGAACACTAGGTTGTCAGCTCTCTTCCTGGACAACAAGGCAGAAGTTCTGCCCTCTCCAAGTGCTGGGCATACTTATCCTTTCCACACATGTCGCTGGGGTGCCCTCTTGGCCTAAGGAGATGTCTTTAGTCCAGACCTCATCTTCCATGATTTTGCCTCTGAAGTGATTTTTCTTTTAATCTATCCCTTTCCTGCCCCTTTCAGTCCAGGCTGGCAGTGGATCCAGTCATACAGATCTCAAAATACCTGTTGGTTTTGCACGTAGTACATAGGGATCTAAACCATTAGACAAAAGAACTTGCCACAGCTCTTTCTGGGTTAACCGCATTTTCAATACTGACTTCCACGGAAATTGTTGACTGAATCCGTGTTCAGTTAAACCCTCACATGGATCACTATTCTCTGGGGAATCAATTTTCTGAAACTCAGATTTTTCCAGTATATCAATTTATAGTTTCTTTGTCCCTAGCAGTTCAGTTCCAGCTTATCCCTTTCTTCTCTTATTTCACTATAAGCTTCAAAGAGAAACAAGGCTGCACTTTCCACACATAGCTTGGAAATCTCCTCAGCTACATACCCATATTAATGTCTTTCAAGTTCTGCCTTCCATGCAACATCATATCTAAATTTCATCAAGTTCTCTGCAACTTGAAAACAAGAATCACCTTTCCTCCAATTTCCAATAACACATCCATGATTTCCTTCTAAATCCCCAGCACACATACCTTCAGCATCAATATTTCTACCAGCAGTCTCTTCAAACAGTAGAGTGGGGTGTTACTACTGCAAATAATAAAAATGTGGAAACAGCTTTGGAATTGGACAATGGTTAGAGGCTGGAAATATTGTCAAGGGCTTGATCCAACAAGCAAAACAAATGAAAAAAACCAACCCAGGGAAGCTGATGTGACTCAGTGTTTGAGCACTGGCTTCTCACATAAAGGGTCCAGGATAAATTCCCAGCACCTGTTACCTCAAAACAAACAAACAAACAAACAAACAAAGAAACAAACAAAAAACAGCAAACAACCAAAAAAACAACAACAGCAACAACAGAAAAACACTCTTATTCTTTCCCTTTTAAAGATGAGGAATAGGAAGCCCAAAAACCTACCTCAAGTACATACAATTATTACATTGTGGAGTGAAGATTCAAATTCAAATCAAGAGACTTCAAAATCTGCCTTTTGTCACTATGCTAAATGGCATGAAATGTAGAAGTTAAGTTAATATTTGACATAGGAAACTTTCTAGGCTGAAAAGGACCTGGAAATACACAAGAAAGTGAGACATAAATGATAAAACCAAGTCTGGGACTCTCTGAAGGCTGCCCTGCTCTGGATGATGACACTGGGCACACAAGTAGAGCACACTCACTTCAAAATACTGTTCCTGAATTTAAACCATCACAAATAGCAAAATTGTTGTGGTTTTTGCTTGTTTGTTTGTTTTTGGTGTGTGTCTCTTAGACGTGAATATAAATGAATTATTTTAGTGAGAACTGAAACTCAATGAAAGACTTTCAAAGATAATTGAAGGTAATATTAATGTAAAGTTACAATTAATGCTTGAATTTTATTGTTTGGCACATGTTGCAAATTTGATAGCTTGTAATATATAATTAGGATGTTTATTGATTCTTGCTCAATTGATATGATTTCAAAGGATCAATTAAGTATCTGTATCATCATAAGAGTCAATCATTCAAATTTTCTTACTGGCTATTTCAGCATTTCAAGTATTACATTCTAATTTATCTGTGAAAAAAAATTAAATAATACATTGGTCCTTTGTGGAAGAAAGCCATAATAAAATTCCTAAACCCTTCACATACACAAAACAATGGCTATAAAAATCAATAGGAGTGGAAAATGGGGAAATTTTGTGAGAGCTATATTTCTCAAATCATCTAAAACCATTTACTTTTTTAAAATCACTCCACATTCATGTGCCATGACCTATACCTTCATGGAAGAGTGTTCTACTGCTAAAAATTGTATCATAATTATGTTTAAATTTTCTATTAGAGGAAGTGAAAAGAAAGGTATGAAGTTAACAATCTTCGCTGCACTGACTATATCTGCATTGCAAAATTATATGCACTTTAGCAAAAAAAAAAAAAAAAGGGTAAATGCTTGAACTACTCTACAAAAGTAATGTGAATTAATGATAAAAAGATGACTACACACAATATCAAGACCCACTGCAAAGCAAAGACCTTCTTTTAAAGAAAAGACTACAATAATATGAGCCAGCATCTTGTATAACCATTAACACAGGAATGTGGAAAGTCATGCATGAAGGCCCAGATTTTAAAATGATTCTATGCTTTATCTTGTAATATTATTAATTTCACTTGCCAGATGACTAATGATGTTGATTGAGCTTTTTAATAATACTCATTTGTCATACAGGAAAGTTGATAAAGAAAAACTAAAGGTGCAAAGAAATAATGCTTTAACTAAATTACAAATATAACAGGACAAATCTATAGGTACAGAAAACCAAAATAGTTAACAATGAATATTGTAGGGAATTTGATATCATAAAATTATAAGCTTAGATGAAAGGAACAACTTTCTAAAAAATATAATTTGCCTGAAGTGACGGAAAAAGTCATAGAATGCCTGTATAGAACGACAGTTATTAAAGAAATTATTTCAGACATTAAAAATGTTTCTATCATGAAAAGTTCACACTACATTGTTTTCATAGGTGAGTCCTTTCAATTTTTCAACAGAGCATTTCAATCTTAATAACTGTCAGAATATATCAAAAGAAGGACCACTACTGGACCTAGTCTATGAAACCAATATAAAATTTTGATAACCATACCAGACAATTATACATAGAGAATGTTTTACATAAACATAAAATTTAAGGTAATGCATAACTTCTGAGATGGTGGTCAGGAGGAGGCAGGAAGCCAAACTTAGAGGTAATTAGGAGTAAGTATTACCTTTTAGGCTGGGTGTGGGATCATGTGATTTTTGTAGTACCTTTAAAAACAAGTGAAGAGCAAATTAAAATAAATACATAAAAGTTTTATATATGGGCATTGGTGATGTTTTACACATTGTAGAAGAAATTCAGAATAACCCAATTCTGTGCTTCTGAAGTTTTAAAAGGGAAAAAAATAAAATAGGCATGAAGTGAGAAGGGAATGAAGGCTGGAAGTAGGGAAGGAGGGGGAAGTATACAACTCTTTGGAATAACTGAGATAAATTATTAAATAAAATAGAAATTCACTGGAAATGTTCAACATTAGAAGAAGTAAATAAACTATGGCTATGTGTTTCATAAAATAATAATAGAAACAAAAAATAATGTTTGGAATGTGGAAAATATTTACTTTGTCTTAAGTAAAATGATAGAAATAAAACAGGCTAGAAATTATAGTCACAACTATATATAATAATCCATGTTAAACACTTTTCCAACAGAAAAATTGGAATGAAATATACCTAATACTTAGTAGGTTATTCACTGTATAGGAAACCTATTTTCTGTGTTTTTCATAACTTCTTATTTAAAATTTTTAAAGAAATATTGGATTTTACATGAATCAATAATGCATTCTGATGAATAATTTGTAAAGATAAAGGGAAATGTAATTTACAATGCTCAACAGCACCCATAAAATATTTTAAATCTTTGGACTGTAATATGAAGAAAAATAGGTGCACACTTGTTATATAATTCCAATTTTTGCAAAATAAGAGGAAAAATAAGGTAAATATATAAAACAAGTTCTGAATTTTAGTAGCAATGCTTCAATATGTGTTCATCAATTGTAAGAAATGTACCACACTAATGAAGGATGTTGTTAGTTGGGAAAGTGTGGGAGGGGGACGGAGTGGGGCATATAGGAATCCCTTATATTTTTAATGTAACATTTATGTAATCTAAAGCTTCTTTAAAATAAAAAAAAATTAATTTAAAAAAGGAATTTGTGAATCTTGAAAAAATGTAATTTGATTAATCAAATCCTAAAAACTAAATATTTGATAAAAAATTTAAAAAAATACTCTTTGACAGGAAGGACAACTTGCCTAAAATGTTTGTTATTTCCAGAGGAGGAAACAGATATAAAAGACAGAAAATTTTGAAGGTGGCTAAAATTTTTCCATCTAATATGACGCTCTGAAATTAGATGAGTTTAGATCTTCAGTGAATGTTTTCCAAGTAGAGGTTTTTATTAGGGAAAATTTCTTGTAGACTATACTCTTGGCTTTATATTCCTTGGTCTAGAAGTGTGCATAGTATATTTCCCATATTATTTTTTAATAGGCTTCTGGTCTGATTCTGCCAATTGGCTTTTTAAGAAGGAGGAAGCAGGGGAGAAGTGAAAAGAGGAGGAGGAGGAGGAAGAGAAGGAAACTGAGCAGACACCATTCTGATTCTGGAAGGAGCAGTTCGGCACGTTTACAACAATCTTAGCTTCTTCTGCCAATTTCCTCCTAGTTGTTCCCAGCCCTGAAACCCTCAACATGACAGCAGCAAGTGTATTATTGTCAGCTTCACCCTGAGGGTTTCAGCAACTTCATCTCTACATAATACCCTTACTTACTCCTATAACTTTGTATTAAGATACACATTAAAGATAGAGTCTTTTCTAAACCTCATCATTTTCTCCAGATCCAGGATCTCCTGGGATTATCCTTTGTTTGTGTACTGCTGTTTTATATAGTTATCTTACTCCATGATTTTCAGCAAATACATGAGAAGTTAGAAAGAGGGAGTCCAAACTATCCATGTTACCAAAAGATGGTGCAGGAAACTGACACCGAGCCACGAGTAAAATTTACATACATATCCATGTGATAACCCATCTATTGGTTTCTCCATTTAGTTTGTCACCTATTCTTTCATTTATCCATCCTTTCATCATTACATATGTCAATATAGTCATCCATCCATACAGGTATACATCCATCCATACAAACATCAATTTATTCATTACATTTTTATTCATTCATTCAATATCAACAAATATCTATGGATTTCATTGTTCAGAGTGCTGTCCTTAAAATATCATTGTAGTATGAAGGATGTTTATGTGGAAGGTTATGGGAGGTGTGGGAGGTGAGAAACATGGGAATCCCTGTAATTTTTGTGTAACATTGATGTAATCTAAGCATATTTTAAAATATAAAAAAATTAATTAATAAAAAATAAAAATAAAAAAAATCATTGTAGTCAGTCTGGTTTAAACCTCCAAAGAACTATTCAGCTCCAGCACAGGGTGAAGTGTTGCCTCATGGATCCAGCAGCAGAATGCCCGATGAGGAGAGACCAACCGAGTGTGGAAGTCTCCAGTGGGGTGAGCATCACAAAAGTCATAGAAGATATTACCAAGCTCCTGATACTTCCAAGCATGAAGATGTCATTTTGTCTGATCTTTCCATGGGGTAAGAAGACATTTGTATTCAGCCACACTTTTTTGCCCACAAGATCCAATACTGCTAAAGACCAACCATAGACATAGTAGACTTTTAAAATTCTTTCTTGGAAGTCTCAATCGTGACAAGAAAGTGGATTCTCTTTGATGAAAAAATTTCAATTGCCTCATGTGGTCAGGCTATTCTTGCTTACTAATCACAGACGAGAAGCAGTCAGATTCTTACAAGAGGTACAACAGACACTTCTTTCATCTGTAAATACCTGTTTATATGGTTATCTTTTCCTTATGTGTCTCTGCAATTCTAAATACTAAGCTAAATTAGAGAAGCAAGTGATTCCTAGATATAATTGATAAAAAAGGCAGTTGTGAATTTCCCCTGCTGAGTTTGGTTACCCTGAATTTATATACAAACGCCTCCTGTTATTTAAGGTCTTTTATTTTTCTTCTTCTAAGATTTAGATCTATTTCACGAGTGTTGATATATGGTATTTCCATTTTCATTTGATTATAAATATTTCCTATTTTTATCTTTGCTTTGACATATGACTTGTTTTGAAATGTGCTTATATATGAATGTGTGAGGTTTTAATTTACCAACTTATGGTGGTTACTCTATTTTATTTTTTATTTAATTTTTTATTAGAGATGTTGTAGGTTTATAGAAAAATCTTGCAAAAAGCAGTTCTCCCTATTAACACTCGGTTAGTGAGGTACCCCTGCTACAATTACAAATGATGAAAAATTATAATTGTACTAGTAAATATACTCCAGACCGGTCCATATTTTACATTAAGCTATATATATATATTCCAATATACCCTTGTATCATTAAACCTCTGTACAAGTGTGGTGCCTTTTTTACAATTCATGAAAGAACATTTTTATAATTATACTATTAACTGGAGTTCATCATTTACAATAGGGTTCACTGTGTTGTAGAGACCCATGCTTTTTATCTTTTAATTTTATTCTAGTAACATATATATTACCTAAAATTTCCTCTATTCACCACATTCACCTATATAATTCAGTTTTTTTTAATTTAATTACACTCACAATGTTGTGTTACCAACTCCACTATCTATATCCAAAAATTTATCATTGATCTAAATACATATTCTGTTCAAATTAAGGATTAACTCCCCATTCCCTATGCCAAATCAAGCCCTTGATAACATATTCTCTAGATTCTAACTCTATGAGTTTTCTTATTCTAATTATTTAATATCAGTGAGGTCATACAAATTTGTCCTTTTGCATCCAGTTCATTTCACTTAACCTAATGGGACTTTCTATATATAGGATCATATCATCTGAAAATAGTGACCATTTTATTCTTCCTTTCTAGTTTGGATGACTTTTATTTGTTTTATTAACTATCTGGTGTGGCTAGAATTTCTAGTACAATGTTAAATAACAGTGGTGACAGTGGGCATCCTTGTCTTGTTCTGAATCTTAAAGAGAACACTTTCAGTTATTCAACATTGAGTATGATGTTAGCTGTGGGTTTTTGCTATTGCTATTTATCATGTTGAGGAAGTTTCCTTTGCTTCCTATTTTTCTATGTGTGTTTATCAAGAAAGGATGCTGGGTTTTGTCAAATCCCTTTTCTGCATCACTTGAGATGATCATGTGTTTTTTGGCCTTTGTTTTGTTAATATAGTGTATTATATTAGTTGATGCTGTTATGTTGAACCACTCTTGTATATCTGGAATAGAACCCAGTTTGAGAAGATGGCATTGGACTAGTCAGGCAAGACTCAACTCTTCACAAAAACATGGAGAAATAGCCAAAAGCTATTTGAAGCACATAATTTGTGGGTCAGCAGACCAGGAAAGTGCTATCAACTCCCAGGAGGGCGAGGGACAGAGATACAAAGAACCCAATACAACAAAAGTGAGTTTGTAAACCCTCACAGCCAGGAAGGGCTCCCCTACCTCACCCCCAAGATATTAAGCTCGGATAAAAACCCTAGCTAACTGCAGGTGACTGAGAGGGGAGCAGACATCTTCCTGCTTGTTAGCTGTTACAAGAGAAAAGGGAAGAAGAGTCAGGGAGCTTCTCTTCAGTGAATTCAGCCAGAAGAGCTCTCTTTGAATCTCAGTTCTGGCCAGACCAAAACACAGGAAATGTAGATTTCCTTTCCAAGGAAAAGTGTGCCAATAAGCACCAACTGCTGACTCATCTGAAAATTGCATGGACTAAAACAGCTTTTGCGTCCCTGTTCTCCCCCCGGGAGAATATCAGTACCCCATTAGTGAGTCCCTGCCACAATTTTGATAACTTAAGATGGGCAACTTTAAAGGCTTAGAATAAATTGAAACAAATATCAAAGAAGAGATGTGGGAAAAAAAAAAAAAAAAAACAAGCAAGAGAGAGAAATTGGCCATCACAGAATATTCACCAACATGTTCAGATGCCTAGACATCAACAAGAAATTACAAGCCATACTACAGAACATGAAGAGAAGGCCCAGACAAAGAAACAAACCAAATATCCTGAAGAGATACAGGATTTAAGACATTAATCAATGATAATCACAAAAATCTCTTGAATAAATTGAAAGAATTGAAAGAAAATATAACTAAAGAGATAAAGGATATTAAGACACTGGGTGAGCATTAAAAACAATTTGAAAGCCTGCAAAGAAAAATAATAGACCTTATGGGAATTGCTACAACCCAACTCCTGAAGGGCATGAGTTGGTCTGGCTGTGTGACCAAAGAATGCACCTGGCATTTAGTCAGGCACAAGCTTTATTGGGACTTACAGACAGGAGAGATTCTTTGATGGCAACCAGTCAACGAAAGAATGAAATTAGCACAATGCAAAGAAATGAGAAAATGAGGGGTGGTATATTAGGGGTTTCAGAACAAGAACATTCCATAGGATATGAGAACAGACTTCCTGCTAGGGTCACATAAAGCATACATATGGGATGTGGTGATGTTTTCATTATGCTTGTAGGAAGGATTTTTACCAAGAATGTTTACTGCTTTGGGAAGATTAGGGTTTATGATACCACCTTTTAATTCTCTCCCCTCTGGGGAGGGTTGTTAATGTTTAACTTATGTTTATGTCACACAGGTGGCTATGTGCTGAAGTCTTAGGGTGGCCTGTGTCCCCACAGAAATTAAAGAATGATAGATGAGATAAAAAATACATTAGAGACACGTAAGAGCAGATTTGAATTGCTCTAAGACAGAATTAGTGATTTTGAAGACAACATCAGAACTGGAAAAGACAGGAGAACAGAAAGAGAGAGAATAGAAAAACATGGAACAGAGTCTCAAGGAATTGAATGAAAACATGAAACACACAAAATACACATTATCAATGTCCCAGAAAGTGAAGACAATTGAAAAGGGGCAGAAAGAGTATTTGAGGAAAAAATGACTGAAAACATCCCAACCATTATGAAAGACATACTATCACTTGCCAAGGACAACACATCACAAAAAGATTAAATCTGAAAAGATCTACCCAAAGAGTTGGAGAAGATGCTGAGAGTCAGATCATAAAGGGTTAAGCATCTAAAAAGCATTCTTGCTGGAAAAGAAACATTAGCAAATGTCTCCAAGAACTCTGCACACTGCAGACGTCAATGGGAGGAAGCAGAGCGGAATGAACCCACCACTAAGAAGTTATTGTATAAATTCCTAAGAAAAATTATTTAGAGATACAGGAACCAGCAGTGCTCTTATGTGCCAAGCAGAGGAACTAGCAAAGGATGCCCTACTTTTGTTATCAGCTTTGTAGTATAAAAAGCAGCTTCAGCCTAAATAAATTTGCCTGCATTCCACATGGAGTAAGGTCCCCTGATCCCAATCTTTCTTTGGATCATTCCTGGCACCGTCTACCTCCACGCTGAATTACAACACCGAAGACACCTACTATCAGAATGACAAATATCAAAGATAAAGAGTGGATTCTGAAAGCAACAAGAGAAAATCAAAGCATCACATATAAGGGAACCTCAATAAGATTAAGTGCTGACCTCACATCAGGAACCATGTAGGAGAGAAGAAAGTGGTATAATGTATTTAGGCTACTGAAAATGAAAAACTGCCAGCCAAGAATTCTACATCTGGCAAAACTGTTATTTAAAATAAGGGTGAGTTCAAAGACTTCACAAATTAACAAAAATTGATAGAATATGTTACCATGGAGAATTTCCTAGAAACACATGAATCACCTATACGACCCTTGAAAAAATAGAAGACCTCAACAAACCAATCACAAATGAAGAGATTGAAGGAGTCATCAAAACCTCCCAAAGATGAAAATCCCAGGACCAGATGGCCTCACAGATGATTCTATCAATCATTCAAAGATCATCTAACACCAATCTTTCTCAAGATCTTCCAAAAAATTGAATAGGGTAAAACACTACCAAACACATTCTATGAAGCCAACATCACCATAATACCAAAACTAGATAAAGATACTACAATAAAATAAAATTGCAGACCAATATCTCCAAGCAATATAGATGAAAAACTCCTCAACAAAATAATTGCAAATGGAACACAAAAACTCATTAAAATAATTATATACCACAATCAAGTAGGATTTATCCCAGTTATGCAATGGTGTTTCAAAGCAAGAATATCAATTTATGTAATAAACCACATTGACAAATTGAAGAAGAAAAATCATATGATGCTCTCAATTGATGAAGAAAAGGCATTTGACCAAACACAGCACCCTTTCTTGATAAACACACTCCAAAAGATAGGAATAGAAGGAAGCTTTCACAATATGGTAAAGTGCATATATGAAAAACCTACAGCTAGCATTTTACTCAATGGTGAAAGACTGAAAGCATTCCCACTGAGATCAGGAACAAGACAAGGATGCGCACTGTCACCATTGTTATGAAATATTGTACTGGAGGTTCTAGCTGGAGCAATTAGGCTAGAAAAGGAATAAAAGATGCCAAAACAGGAAAGGAAGAAGTAAAACTTTTACTATTCACTGATGATATGGTACTTTATCTAGAAAATTCTGAAAAAAATTCACAAAATAGCTACTGGAATTAATAGACAAGTTCAGCAAAATGGTAGGATAAAATATTAACATGCAAAAATTAATAGGGTTTCTTTACACTACTGATGTGCATTCTGAGAAGGAAATCAGCAAAAACTTCCATTTATAATAGCAACTAAAAAAATCAAATATTTAAAAATAAACTTAACCAAGGACATAAAGGACCTATATTCTAAAAACTCCAAAAAATTGCTAAAAGAAACAGAAGACATAAATAAATGGAAGGCCATTCGATGTTCATGGATTGAAAGACTAAATATCGTTAAGATGTCAGTTATACCCAAACTGACTAACAGATTCAACGCAATCCCAATAAAAATCCCAACAGACTTTTTTTGCAGAAATCAAAAAGTCAATAAGCAAATTTAGTAGGAAGGTAAGTGTCCCCAAATAGCCAAAAATGTCTTTAAAAATAACAACAAAGTTGGAGGACTCTCACTTCCTGACTTTAATTCATATTATCTAGCTACAGTGGTAACAACAACATGGTACTACCATAAAGACAGATAGATTGAACAATGGAACTGAATCAAGGACTAAGAAATAGACCCTCACATCTATAAGCAAGTGATTTTTGACAAGGCTGTTAGGCCCAGTCAGCTGGGCCCGAATTGTCTATTCAACAAATGGTGCTTGGAAAAGCGGATATCCATATAAAAAAGAAAGAAAAAGAAAAACAAAAGAAAAGAAAAGAAGGAAGAAAAAGGATCCTTATTACACATCTTATACAAAAATTAACTCAAAATGGATCCAAGGACCTTAATAAAAAAACAACAGCTAGAAAACTCTTCAGGGAAAATGTAGGAAAACATCTTCAAGATCTTGTGGTAGGTGGCAGTTTCTTAAGCCTTACAACCAAAGCATGAGCAACAAAAGACAGAATAGATAAATGGGCCCACCTCAAAATTTAACACTTTTGCACCTCAGAGAACTTAGTTAAAAGGGTGAATAAGCAGTCAACTCAATGGGAGAAAATATTTGGCAATCATATATGCAATAAAGGTTTAATGTCCATGATATATAAAGAGATACTACAACTCAACAAAAACAGACTACCCAATTTAAAAATGAACAAAAGATTTAAAAAGACAATTGTACAAAGAAATACAAATGTTGAGGAAAAACATGAAAAAATGTGCAACATCAATAGTGATTAAGGAAATGCAAATCAAAATTACTATGAGATATCATTTCACATCTATTGGACTGACCACTATTAAAAAGTCAGAAAACTGTAAATGTTAGAGAGGATGTGGAAAGATAGGGACACTTATGCACAGTTGGTTGGAGAATAGAATGGTACAGCCACCATGGAGGACTCTTCTTCAGATCCTAAGGAAGTTGTTATAGACTTTCATGTAACCCAGCAATACCAAGACTAGGTATATACCCAGAAGAACTAAGAGCAGTGACATGAATAGATATCTGCACACCAGTGTTCATAGTGGCATTATTTATGATTGCCAAAAGTTGGAAACAGCTCAGGTTTCCATCAACTGAAGAATGAATAAACAAATTGTGGTATATACACTTGATGGAATATTATGCTACAGTAAGAAGAAAGGGAGTCGTGCAGCATATAACAACATGGATGAACGTGGAAGACATTATGTTGAGTGAAGCAAGACAGACACAAAAGGACAAATATTGTATGACTGCACTATTCTGATCTAAATATATTATGTACATTCATGGAATTAATAATTAGAATACAGGTCAGGAGAAACTAGAATGAGGGTAGAGAATGGAAAGCTGATGGTTAATCTGTGCAGAATTGATTTAAAAGGTTGTATGTATATGCACGCCAATGTTCACAGCAGCATTATTCACTATTGCCAAAAGCTAGAATGCCCATCAACAGATGAATGGATGAACAAAATGTGGTACATACATACAAAGGAATATTACTCAGCTGTAAGAAGGAATGCAGTGCTAACACACTATATCATGGATGACTCTTGAGGACCTATGTTGAGTGAAGCAAGCCAGCTATATAAGGACGAATATTACGTGACCTCACTGTTATGAATTAATCAAATTGAGCAGACTCAGAGAGCTATTCTCTGGAAGATAGATAGGTTTACAGGAAATAGAAAGAGAGAAGAAGATTGTGAGCCAATGCCCATATGGACGTAATCTACGATAAGGTGAAAGTGTGTAGTTGTGCGTTGAAGGGATGTGACAGGAGGGTAGTGATATTATTGGGTTGCACAGTGCAGGCTTGACAGGTAGGTAGATTGGGGAGGGTGGGTTGGAAGGTAAGGAAACTGAGGGGAAGGTTGGGAGAGGGACCAGGAGAACACCGGGGATTGGCAGGTAGGTGGCTGAAAGTACAAGGTTGGGAATGCTCTTATGGCAATATGACAAGGAAGAGTTACTGGTTTAAGGTGTTGGATGAGGGGGGCATTTAGGATGGGGTACACCTGCAGCAGGTTTCTAGGGAGTATGTGAGTGATCATTTTGTCATAAAGTGTTGTATCAGTGGGTGGAAACCCACACAATGAGTGGAAAGGAGTTGGACTCCCAACCTGGGGAGCACCAATATGTTCACAAACAGATGGGTGGGATTCTCTTGAGAGCATTGTCAGTTCCTAATAGGAGAGAGCAAATCAGTGTGTAAAGACCTCAGTGTTGTTGCAACTATGAATATTGTCATCTAAGGAGTGAAGCCAGGCGGTCGCCATGGACCACAAGGGGAGGGGAAGGGAGGAATAGAATAGATGGAACAGGGGGTATTTAGTGGGCTGTGGAAGTGTTCTACATGATATTGTAATAATGGACACAGGCCATGTTAAATATCATCAAAATTTATAAAAGTGTACAGTCTAAAATGTAAACGATAATGTAAACCATTGACCATGGTTAGTAGCTATGTTTCACTCTTTTCTGTATCAGTTGTAACAAAGGTACCATCTACATATAAAAAAGTATTAATATGGGAAAGGGGAAAAGGGGAGGATGTTGGGTGTATGGGAGTCCCGTATTCTATATGTGACTTTACTGTGACCTAAAACTTCTCTGAAAACAAAATGAAAAAAAGTAAGACACTGGGAAATAAATGGAAGAAAATGTCACTGTATATACAGGACACCAAATATTACAGCGATGAAAGGCAAAATGTCAAAAAAAAAACATTTAAAAAATATTTTTCATTATTTTGTAATATCCCAATCTTTTAATTTTATTTTTTGTTTTTATTTTATTTTTTGTATTTTATCTCTTTAATTTAAACATATCATTATTATTTCATTTTTCTATAAATTGTATTTGGTTATTTTATTGGCTTCATTTTTAAAGAAGCTTTGGATCACAGAAGGGTTACAACTGGTGCAGGGGAGGATCATTGGTGTGGGGTGTCAGTGATGGGGGAATACATGGGAGGACGTTCACTTGGGCATATGTGTAAATTATAAAAATATGTTCAAATGTTCATGGGGCATTGTCACAGTGGGTGGAGACTCACACAATAACCAAGAGAATATTGAATTCCCATCCTGGAGAGCTCTGCCACATTCTCTAATGGAGCAGCAACAGTCCCCCAAGTGCAGGGGCAATGACTGGTGAAGGAGGATGGTCCACTTCCGGGCCCTTGGTACTGATGACCATGTTTGTGAGCCTTTGCTCTTGAAATTGAAACTTAGCCTAGTATTGTGTGCCTAAGAGTTGCATCCTGAGAACCTCATTGTTTGCTCTCTAAGCCAAACTCAGCATATAAATATATTACCTTCCTTACAGCACAGGACATGACTCCCAGGGATGAGCCTCCCTGGCACTGAGGGATTACTACCAAGCACCAGCTAGCAATGCAACTAGAAATAGACCCCGAATAAAAGGGGGAAAAGGTAGAGATAAATGAAACTTCAAAGTGAGTTGGGATATCATCCCAGAGGAAATGCTTATGCACATCTCAGCAGGATCTCATAGACTGCCAAAGTGGATACTACCCCAAATAGTGGGGCTCCTGAAGGCTCTGGAGACACCCAGGTCCTATGGTCAAGGCAGATAGCTCCAAAGTTTGGTGTCTTGCCAGTGGGCCCTACTCTGGAGTTTGTGCTACTGTGAGTGACAGAGTTGGACTCAATTATGGCTTGCCTACACATGTCTTATCTGTCTCTTCTATTTAAGCCTATACTTGGGGTTCAAGTTTGTAGATGTATGTCCAAGAGACTGGAATCTTTGGACTGTTCATATGCCAGGTGGGCCCAGAGCCTCAGCAGAGTTGCAATAACTACTCTCCAGTTCATTGGACTCACCCAGGACAATTAACAAGGAGGTGAGGATTGACAACCACCATACCAAGGAAACAAGAGAGCCTACAACTGCAAGCTAGGGAGTCCCATCCATCGGCTGCATGGGATCGAAGGGCCCTCTCAATTAGAGGTGGAATGGACATCACCATCCCAGAATCCTCAGGATTGGGGAGTGAACTATGGACTAGAGTGGAC
Source organism: Tolypeutes matacus (assembly GCA_026826555.1). NCBI lineage: Eukaryota > Metazoa > Chordata > Mammalia > Cingulata > Chlamyphoridae > Tolypeutes > Tolypeutes matacus. The sequence continues at coordinate 400,538 of JAKSZT010053895.1, forward strand.
TCACTATTATTCTACTATAGACATATTGTGATTCTAGCAATGGATGAAATTACAGCATCGATGTCGAGGCAGTGGCCACTGGAAGCTCTGGGAGAAAGGAGAGGGAAAAACAGTTGCAATGCTGGGACTTTTTTTGGGAGTTCGGAATTATCCTGAATGATATTGCAATGACAGATATAGGCCATTTTATATTGTCCCATTACATGCAGAACTGTGTGGGAGAGTGTACACTAAAAAGTGAACTATGGTCCATGTTCATTGGCCCCAAGATGTGTTTATCAATTGCAATGAATGTGCCACACTAATGAAGGATGTTGTTTATATGGGAGGTTGTGGGAGATGTAAAGAGTAGGGCATGTAGGAATCCCTATATTTTTTGTGTAACATTTATAATAATCTAAGTATCTTTTAAAAAATTATTTAAAAAATGTTGTTTGTAAACCTTTGGAAATGAATGGAAATGGTGAGATACATCATGATGTTTGTCACTAGCAGTGCTATTATATGGGTATGACAGTAGTTGGAAGGGAAAGTCTAAGGACATGTATATTACTATACCAAAATCTAAAAAATGTATCATGGTAAGATATAACATAGTGAAATCTCATATAAAATATGAATAATAGTGATATTGCATATATGCATTTGTTTTTACAAAATATAAATACAGTTAAACTAGAGAGGAAACAGAATACCAGCTATGGATGGCAGGAGAAGCATAGAGAGATTGAGAGGTGATAAGTTTTGTTTGTTGGTTAGTTTCATTTTTGTTTTATATTATTATTATTATTATTACTGGAATAATGAAAATACTTTAAAAATGACTGAAGGGATGAATGAACAACTATGTGTTTATACCAAATACCATTTATTGTATGTACACTTTGGATGGATTTATTCTTTATTAATATGTATGAATAAAATTTGTTTGTAAAAATACAAAAAATTCCCAGTTCATCTTGGTGTATAATTTTTTATGGGATGTAGAATTCAGTTTGCTAGTATTTTGTTGAGGATTTTTGCATCTATATTCATAAGATAAATTGGCCACTAATTTTCATTTTCTTGTAGCAACTCTATTTGGCTTCATAGTTACAGTGATGTTGGCCTCATAGAATGAGTTAGGTAGTGTTCTCTCCTGTTCAATTTATTGGAAGAATTTGAGCAGGGCTAGTGTTAATTCTTCTTGGAATGTTTGGTAGAATTGACCTGTGCAGTGAAGCTATTTGCCTCTGGACTTTTTTTTTTGTTTTGAGGTTTTTGATAATTGTTTCAATCTCTTTATTTGTAACTGGTTTGTTGAGATCTATATGTTCTTACATTAGTGTAGATTGCTTCTGTGTTTCTAGGAATTTGTCCATTTCAATTAGATTGTTAAATTTGTTGGCATATCATTTTTCATATGATCATCTTATGATCCTTTTTATTTCTTTGTGGTACATAATAGTAACTTACCCCCCTCATTTCTGATTTTTAAAATTTGCATCCCATCTCTAATAGTCTTTGTCAGTCTAACTAAGGTTTTTTCTAATTTATTGATCTCTTCAAAAAAACCAACTCTTGGTTTTGTTAATATTCTCTATTGTTTTTTATGCTCTATATCATTTATTTCTGCTCAAATCTTTATTTCTTTTCTTCTGCTTGTTCTGGGTTTAGTTTTCTGTTCCTTCTCTAGTTCCTCCAGGTATGCAGTTAGATCTTTGATTTTAGCTCTTTCTTCTTTTTTAAAGTAAGCATTTAGGGCTATAAATTTCTCTCTCTGCACTGCCTTGGCTGCATCCTGTAAGCTTTGATATGTTGTGTTCTCATTTTCATTTGTATCAAGGTATTTACTGATTTCCCCTGCATCTTCTACTTTGACCCACAGATTGTTTAAATGTGTTATTTAACTTCCATATATTTGTGGTTTTTCCAGTTCTCTGCCTGTCATTGATTTCCAGCTTCATTCCATTACAGAGAGAGAATGTGCTTTGTAAACTTTCAATCTTTTTTAATTTATTGAGACTTGTTTGGTGACCTAACATGTTGTCTATCCTGGATAAAAATCCATGTGCCTTTGAGAAGAATGTATATCCTGCTCTTTTGGGGTACAATTTTCTGTGTATGTCTATTAGATCTACTACACTTATCATATTATTCAAGTTCTCTGTTTCCTGTTTGATCATCTGTCTAGATGTTCTATACATTGATGTGAATGGTGTACTGGAAGTCTCCAACTATTATTGTAAAGTTGTGTACGTCTCACTACAGTTTTGACTGTGTTTGCCACATATATTTTGGGGCGTCATTGTTAGGTGCATAAATATTTATGATTATTTCTTTTTGTTTGATTGACCATTTCATTAATATATAATGCCCTTCTTTTTCACTTACAGCAGCTTTTGACATAAAGTCTATTTCATCCAATATTAGTATAGCTTCACTGCTATTTTTTTGGCCATTATTTGCATGGAATGCCTATTTCCATTCTTTCTTTCCATCTATATGACTTTGGGTTTAAGCTGAGTCTCATGTAAACAACATATAGCTAGATCATGTCCTTTAATCTGTTTTGCTGATCTGTGTGTCTTTTGATTGGGGAGTTTAAAACATTAACATTCAATATATTTACTGTAAAGGCAGAACTTACTTCAGCTATTTATTTCTTAAGCTTTTATATGTCATTTATTATTCAGCACTCTGTAGGGGATCAGAACCAACAGGAGATATCTGTAAATAGTATGAAATTTTATAAAATTCACTTATGCAACCATGTGGATGCACAAATCCAAATTCCGTAGGGTAGGCTGCAAACCAGGGGCTCCGATGAAGGTCCTTGATGAGTTCCCCAGGAGACGCTGGCTGTGTGGAGTAGAGATGGGAACTCTCTCTCTGAATGCTGAAATCACCTCCCCTTTTAAGGCCTTCACTTGATTGGATAAATCATCACTCACTGCTGATGACAATCTCCTCAGTTGATTGTAGAGGTAACCAGCCATCTATGCAATCAACTCAATGATGATTAAAGTCCATGAAATGCCTTTTACTACAATTAGCCCAGTGCTTGCTTCACCGTACAACTCCGCACCATTACTTGGCCAAGTTGGCACATTAGACTAACCATCACAGTCCACTCCTTGTCAACTCGGCAGCCTTACACATTACCTTAAACCATACTGAAATCTTTAAACAAAAAATAATAACATATATGTGATAAATATATCACACAACCAGAAACACATGAAAACTCTCCAGAATAGATAGGATGCAAGTCCTTGGGTAATGTTCCCTTTTAAACGTGATATCCTTGAATACTATGACATGAAAGTAATACAACTTATATAATATGAGGTTAGGGAAAGGTTAGGGAAGACAACAAAGATATTCATTTTATGTACATTTGCAAACATACTCATAACAAAACAAGGAAGAAATATTCATGACCATTACAGTCCTCCTTTCTGAACTTGTCATGTGGTGAGTGTTCATATTTATCACTATCTTTTTCCACTACCCATTCCATGTCCCTTTACCCTCAGCAAATACCAGATCTGTGCATGGTTCTTTGCCTGGTAGAGTGACCCAAACTTTCATTTCTGAATATTCTGGGCCATTGGTAGTCCTGCCTGGATTGTGTTGTTGCAATTTTCCACTGACTTTAATGACAGGGCATGGTAGTACTAAGAGAAGCTCTAAGTGATCTCTTGTATTCCAAGCAAACTTTTTTTACTTCCATTGTGTAGGTGCAGTCCTATTTCCCCTTGATAGTCAGGATCAACCACCCCAACTAGTACATTAATTCCCTTCTTTGCTTCTTGATTCAGATGCACAAGTCACCCAAAATGGCCAGATGGCAGTCTTAACTTTGAGATCAATGTAATCATTGTTATGTTATCTGATGGAAGCAGTCCCCTTTTAAAACTAAGACCTCTAGAGCAGCAGAGTTTAAGGATGCAGGGACAGGGAGCAAAAATGATCCTAGTGAGTGGTGCCACTCCGATGTCCACCCTTTGATCCTGGACCTGTAAATGCTGGCTATGAGAGAAACAGCATCATAGAGTGGATGCTGATTTAGAGCACCCACAGTCTCCTGGATAACATTGCCCCAAGCCTGTAAGGTCCTGCCACCTAGTTGATGCCATAATTGAATCTTCAGAAGGCCATTCCACCATTTTTTCTATCCAGCTGCTTCAGGATTTTGGGGAATATGTTAAGACCAGTAAATTCCATGACCATGTGCCATTCTTCACATCATTTGCTATGAAGTGTGTTCCTTGATCACAGACAGTGCTGTGTGGAATACCATGGTGGTAGATAAGACATTCAGTAAGTCCATGGATGGTAGTTTTGGAAGAAGCATTATGTGCAGGGAAGGTTAAACCATATCCAGGGTATGTGTCTATTCCAGTTAGAACAAATTGCTGCCCCTTCCATGATAGAAGTGGTATAACAACCTTCCACCAGGTAGCAGGGTGATCACCTCAGTGAATGTTGCTCTATCTGGAGCTGAATGTGGGTCTCTGCTGCTGGCAGATTGGGCACTCAGCAGTGGCTGTAAACAAGTTGACTGTGGCGAGGGGAAGTCCATGTTGCTGAGCCCATGCATAACCTCCATCCCTACCACAATGGCTACTTTGTTTATGAGCCCATTGGGCAGTTGCAGGAATGGCAGGAGTGGGAAAGAGGTTCAATGCTAGCCACAAAGCAGGTCATCTTATCCACTCGATTATTAAAATCTTCCTCTGGTGAAATCACCCTCTGGTGAGCATTCATGTGGGACACAAATATATCCATGTTTTTGCTCACTCAGAAAGGTATATCCATAAACCTCTTCCCCTGACCACTTTGTCACCAATTTTCCAATCATGTTTCTTAAAGTCCCTGACCATCCAGCCAAACCATTGGCAACAGACTATGAATCAGTGCACAAATGTACCTCCGATCATTTATCCTTCCAAGCAAAATGAACAAACTGGAGCAATGTTCAAGGTTCTGCCCCCTGAGAGGATTTGCCATCACCATTGTCCTTCGGGATATACCGGAAAGGGGCTGCAGTGCTGCTGCTGTCCATATTCAGATGGTACCTTCATATTTTGCAGAATCATCTGTAAACCAGGACCAAGTTTTCTCTTCCTCAGTCAAGTGATTGTAAGGTTCTCCTAAAGAGTCCATAACTGTGGGTTGGGAATGAGAAGGTAATATAGCAGGGGTGGTGACCATGGGAATTTCAGTCACTTCCTAATGTAACTTACCTGTGCCTTGAAGACCTGCTTTAGCCCTATCTATCTTGTAGATACCATTTGCACTTTATGGTGGAGTGTTGCTGTGCATACTCACATTTATGGTTTGATGAGTCAGACAATACCCAGCTCATAGTAGGTAACCCAGGTCTCATGGTAACTTGGTGGCCCATGTTCAAGTGTTCAGTCTCTATTAAGGCCATTAGTAGGCCAAAAGTTGTTCCTCAAAAGGAGAGATGTTATGTGCGGAGGATGGCAGGACTTTGCTCCAAAATCCTAAGTGTCTGCTTTGTGATTCTCCTATGTGGGCCTGCCAAAGGCTCCAGATGGCATCTCTATTTGCCACTGAATCACTTCCAGCACCATTAGATCTGCTGGCTCATATGGCTCAAGTGGCAGTGCAGATTGCACAGCATCCTTCACCCGTTGCAGAACCTCTCCTTATTCTCACTCAAAACTAGCAGTTTTTCTGGTCACTTGGTAAATGGACCAGAGTAGCACAGCCAATATTCAAAGTGGCCAACTAAGCATTGTGCCTCACTTTTGGTCATAGGAGGGGCCAGATGCAACAGCTTATTCTTCACTTTAAAAAGATTATCTCGGCATGCCCCACACCACTGGACACCTAGATATTTCACTGAGGTGAAAGTCCTCTGTATATTTGTTGGATTTATCTCTCATCCTCTCTCACAAAAATGCCTTACCCAAAAGTCTAGAGTAATTGCTATTCCTTGCTCACTAGGTCCTATTAGCACGATACCATCAATATAATGGACCAGTGTCAGTCATGTCTTGTGGGAGGGAAAGACGATCAAGTTCCCTGCAGAAACTTTAGCCATTTTTCCTTCGGTTTTTTATTTTTTTTATTTTTATTGTGGGTAAAAATCAAAATTTTCACAATACATACCAACATTTGCAAAATGATATATAAATATATATGCATATATGTGCATTTGCTTACAAAAATGTTATTTATATATATATATAAATATATTTTAAAAGGTGCTTAGATTACCCAAAATATTTCACAGAACCCACTGGGATTCCCATGTTGCCCACCTCCCACACCTATACATCATATATACTGTTTTTACCTATTCCTTTATTGCAATCTCCTTTTCTGTATAGTTGAACTGTTGTGATGTATCTGGCTGTCCCCCTTCTCATTTTAGTTTCTGTGTATATTTTATTTGCATACTTTGTGGTTACCTTTTGTTTTTATTATGCAATCTATACCTATAAGTTACTAATTTGAAAATATACCAACTTAACTTCAATAGCATACAGTTTCTTTACTCCCATATCACTGTTTCCACTCTTTATATTGTTTTGTCTCTCACTATCTTTTTTTATTTTATGTCTGGGAAGAAAATCTGCTCCCTGATCTTGGAGATTATTTTTCTTTTCATTGATTCATCATTTATGGAGTCTCTCTCCAGTTCTATCATACTCCAGAGTTCTAAAGAAGTGGGATTTGTCCTTTTATTTGTTGCTTCTGAGGGGAGATTTTTCCAGGGGATGTCTTATGTTGCCATGTTTATGACATCAGTCGCTTTAATTATCTTTTTGTCATTGTTTTGTAGCTTAATTGCATTATAGTCACAAAATGCCTTCTATTTATATCAGCCATACTTTGGAATTTGTTGAGACTACTTATTTTCTTGGTGTGTAGTAAGTTTTACATATATTCCATGTCTGTTTGAGAAGTATTCTCTAGTAGTAGGATGCAGCTTTCTACACTGAAGGAAAACTTGCCATAATGCTAAAGTAAGAGCCAAGCAATTCAATCACTTTATGTGGAAGATGGCATTGTGATATTTTAAAGGAATGGGCTGGAAATTTTGTGGAGGAAAAGAAACAAGTGATAATAAATTCACATTATTGCAGGTCTTGTTTCATTACATTGTGCTATATGTCAATTACATCAAATTGGGAATTGTGCTGTTAAAATCAATATCCTTACTGATTTTTTTCCTGTATGATCTATCAGTTGCTGAATTATGATTTAAAAATCTCCCATTCTGTTGTTGGATATATAAACTTCTTATTTCAGTTTTAAGTTTTTTTTTTTTTTTCTCTTTAGATATCTTAGGAGATTCACAATATTTCATAAGCTATAGTTCTTTCTGATTAAACTTCTTGTCATTTATACTTACTTTCTTTACCTCTAGTTATTTTTATCTTAAATTTGAAAACTAGGTTTGTTCATTAGTATTTACCTTGTTGTTCTCCAGCCTTTAATGTCAATCTTTAAGTATACTTTTTCTTATGTTTATTTTTGGTTAACAGCATACAGTTGGATTTTTAAAGAAGACCTCTTTCACAATTATTATTCTTTCAATTGGATTTTAAAAAATGGTCTATTTATATTTATTATGAAGAATGTTAATTTGAATTTATTTGTATCATATTATAATGTACTTTCCTTTTTTTTCCTTTGTTTTCCCTATATTTTCATACTTCCTTTTGTATTAAATGCTATATTTTCTTTTTCACTGAATAATTGTAGGAATTTAGATCACAAACTCTCTTGTTAAACGGTATTTAAGTTCCACAGCTTTTAAGTCCATAAATTAAACATTATTGTCAAAACTTCTTTTCTTACCCACATCTTTCCTGATTATTTCTTTTTGTCTCCTAGACATTCCTTCCTGATTTTCAAAATTTTGACAGAGGTACATTTTTAGATTTTCCTTTAGTTGAAGTTATTGATGATGAAAATGTAAGTGTTTTAACAAAATTCCTGAAATATGCTTTCATTGTGTTTGCTTTGTATGAATTTATAGATTAAAGTTTTAAAGTTTTTTTCTTTCAATACATTAAAGATAATCCACTTTTGGATTCCATTATTGCTGTTAAAAATCTGTGCCATTCAATTTCCATTGTTTTTGTTGTTATTCTCTCTTTCATATCTTTTATGCATTTTAAGAATTTCAGTATGGTGTGTCCAATGCATATTGCTTTTAATTTATTTGCTTAGGATTTGCTGAAATTTCTGTATTTGGGAATTAATATATTTCAGTGATTCTGGAAAATTTTTAGGCCTTAATGGTTTTTTAAATATTTTTCTTTCCCATATTTTCTGGATCTCCTGTGAAATTCTGCCTAAAATATCTTTCATATTTTCTTTTAAATCTCTTTTAATCTTTCTATTGTCTTTCATATTTTGATATGTGCAGCATTAAGCAAAATTATTTAAGTTTAATTATTTTTAATTAAATAATTTTACATGTTTTGATATTTCCATTGACTATCAAGGCAAGTTTACTTACTCCAAAGCCTGGGTTGAGATATAACTTCTTAATGTTCCTTATGTAAACAACCCATACATAATCCATGTAGTTTTGTTGGTCAGTCTTGTTACAACTCCTTTTTAGTTGCACTTTTAAAAAAATCTCCACTTGAATATGATATACACTCGACATACTTAAAAATTTCCCACCTAGAAACTCTTGGGATTTCATTTCTCGTCATTATTCACTTTGTGGCCACTTGAGGATAAGATTGGAATGATCTGTATGGTCCTCAGAATTCAGATACCCTGTAATCGTGAGGCATAAAGGTGAAAACTTTAATCACTCCTAAAATTACCATATTCAATAAATATACAGATCTTGGGATATGTATTATTTTGATGATTATGATATACATGTATAATGCTCTCATTTTTGCATTTAAAACTGGCATTGTTCCATATAGAGAAAAAAATTAGTTAACTATTTAAATTTAACTTTTTCCATAGAATAACACTGCATAAATAAAAAACATCTCGTAAATTGAGAGGGAGATCATGGATAATGGGATATCTGCATATTTCAGTATGTTTAATGGCAATTTTGCCCCTACTTATAAAACAAAGGACCATGCATTTCATTTTCACTATGAACTGCGTATATCTAGCTAGACCTGGGTGGCAGATTCAACTTTGACACCATCCAAATTTGAACTTACTTTTGCCTTTCACCATAGACTATATGAGAAGACTAGGGTCAAAAGATGACTGTTATGGTCATTTATTTTCTTGACATGAATAAATGTATGAACATATGGACCTGGATCTTGACATGCCTAATAATATTTGTTGAAAAACTGTATAGAAGTTTAAATGTAAATATTAAATTGTGCATAATATAATTGAATAATAAAACTCTGTCTATATCTATTTCTTCTGTTTCCTAAAGTGAGGTGTCAAGTGGGAACGTCATGTGTTTACTGGGCTAATCCAATGGTGAGCTTTTGTGTTTTTAACCCTGAGAAGAAGTAAACACTCCACTGTTTTCATAGCTAGGGCTTAGCTTCAGAGTCTCCTGCCCTAAGCAGCTTCAGATTTAACAAATATCTTGAGCAAACTGACCATTTGTTTAGGGTCATTAAGTCTTTAATATTGGCATTCCAGTTTGTGTGACTAACAAAAGGTCTGCAGAATCTCTGTAGGTAAATGTAGCCTTTCTGCTGGGACCAAGCAGTGATTCTTAGCCCATTTCTCACAATCATCACCTAAAACCTGAGAGAAAACATGGGGTGACAAAATCTGTCAGAAACTGCCTTATATTACTGTTTTGGTGTTATTTAAACACACACATGTGAATACATGAATCAGGTTTACTAAACGTGATGGTTTAGAGCTATATGTCCCCAAAATCATGCCTTTAAATATAATGCATTCCTGCGAATATGAACCCATTAGAAGTAGGACCTTCTGATGAGATTACTTCAGTTAGGTTGTGGTCCATCTCAATCAAGATGGATCTTAAACTTATTACTTGAGTCCTTTATGAGCAGAATGAAATTTAGATACACAGAGAGAAAGGCCCTAAGGGAGCAGGCAGAAGTTGAAAGTCAACAGAACCTGGAAGAGAAGAGGGAGGCCAGGACATGCAGACATGGGTGCTGCCATGAGACAAAGGAGCCCAAGAAGAAGGAGCACCATGAATCAAAGCATAATGCCAATCTTCAGGAAGAAAGAATTGCCTTGATGAAGCCTTGATTATCACTTCTCCTAGCCTCAAAATAGTGAATCAATGAATTCCTATTGTTAAAACTGTTACATGGAAATGACTTTGACAGTCAGAGAGCTAAAGCACAGTTATAATTTATAGAGTAAAATTCAGTTCTTTTAAATATATGGTTTGAGAATCTTTGACCAACATATACGGTCAAGTAACAAGTACCACAATCAATATAGATTATTTCCAATGCCACCCAAATCCCAATTTCTGCATTGTGGTAAATATTCCCTCAGAACCAAGACCCTGAAAACTACGGATCTGATTTCTGTCCTATTCCTTTTACTCTTTCCAAAATGGAACACAAGTGTAATAATATAGTGTAGCATTTTTGTCTGGCTTCGTAGTAGCATGATTGTTTTGAGCTTCTTCCCTGCAGTTCCATGTATCAGTCCTTTGTTCTTTTATTTATTTTATTTTATTTTATTTTATTTTATTTTATTTTATTTTATTTTATTATTTTATTTTATTTTATTTTATTTTATTTTATTTTATTTGCTGTGATTTTCTACTGCATGGTAAGTCTGACATTTGTTTCTTCATTGACCAGTTGATGGGCATTTGAATTGTTTCATTTTATGTCATTTATGAAAAAAAGTACTATAAATACTCAAGTACAGATGTTGAGTGGATCTGTGCTTCCATTCTCTTGTGTGAATAACTAAGAATTTTTTTTGTCATTTGATAAGTATAATTTTAACTTCACCAGATATTATTCAGGCTTTTCCATGGATACTGAACTGACAGGATATATATTATATATATGTAAATACTATGAGATTTAGTATAGGAATTGGCCCATTAGACCATGGGGATTGACAAATCTGAATTCTGTAGGGCAGGTTCAAGCTGGAAGGTTTTAATCAATTCCCACAGAAAAGGTGGCTGATTGAAGTAGAGATGAAAATTCTACTTTCAGACAGCTGTAATCATCAGTCTTCCCTTTTAGGCCTTCAGTTGATTGGATGGGACTTCTCTCAGTACTGAAGGCAATCTCCTATGTTATTTGTAGATGTGATCATGCATAGAAGCAATCAAATGACTAATGATTCCAATCCATTAAATATCCTCACAGTAACAATCAGGCAAGTACTTGCTTGGCCAAACAGTGGGACACTATAACCAAGCCAATTTGAAACATGAACATAGCTATCAAACCAGAAATTACCAAATTGTTTTCCCTAGTGGCTGTGTTATTTTGCATTTCATTAAGAAAATTATATAAGATTTTCTGTTGCTCTAGATCCTTGCCAATATTTATTTTTGCAATATTTTAAATTTCAGTCAGTTTAATAAGTGTGTAATGACAACTCATTGTGAAAAATTAGCATTTTCCTAACTGCTAATGATAATGAGTACCTTTCATTTGCTTATTTGTCATCTGTATGTGTTCTTTCGTGAAGAGTCCAGTGAAATCATTTTCCTTTCTTATTGGCTTGCTTTCCATTTTTTTTATTGAGTTGTAAATGTGCTTCATATATTCTGGATATGTTCTTTATCAATTGTGTGTTCTGTGATATTTTCTTCTAGGCAGTGGCTTATATTTTCATTTTATTAATAGTGTTATTGAAGAACAGAAGTTTGTAATTTTGGTGAATTTCTGCTTATGTTTTTGTTTCTGGTTCATCCGATTTTGCCTTCTCTGATAACCCTGGCTTAATCAAAGTCACAAAATTTTTGTCCTACCCATTTTTCAGAACTTTGAAGTCTTCAGTTTTAACTTTAGCTCTATTGATGAGTACAAGAACCTGTGTAGATCTTTGGACACCATGGTGTGTGAAGGCCAATCTCAAAGGTTACATGTTTTACAAATCTGTTTATGTAACTATTTCCCATTACTAAATTTAGTGATATTTAGTAACTCACTGGTTTTCAGGGTGAGAGCCACAAAGAGTTTAATTATAAGGGAATTAAAAGAGAATTTCTTTGAGAAGATTAAACAGTCCTATATCCTGATTGTGGTGGTTGCCGGAATAGCTACACACAGCATTATGTTTTCAGTGAGTTTCAAATATAAAGAACAAATTTGGTTCCTGCTTTTTTGTCTAATTCAAGCACCTTTGGTCAAGATTCCATATTTATTAGTTTCCTAGGACACTGTATGAAATTATTATAAACTTGGTGGCTTAGGACAACAACATTTTATTCTGTTATTGTTCTAGGGGCCAGAAGTCAAAAATCAGGTTCAGTGTACTAAAGTCAAGATGTCAGCAGAACTGGTTTCCTATGAAGGCTCTGGGAAAGAAAATGCTTCCTTGCCTATTCCAGCTACTAGAGGTTATCTGTATTCTTGGCTGGTGGCCACCTTCTCCTTCTTCAAAGTTCCTCACTCCACTCTCTGTTTCCATAGCTAAATGTCTATCTCTGCTTCTCTCATAGTCAAATCTTCCTCTGCTTCTATTTTAAAAAGATAGTTGTGATTATACTTAGAAGTGACCTGAGTAATCAAGGATAACCTCTCCACCTCATGATCATTTGCTTAATAATATCTATTAAGTTCCTTTTGCCACATAAGGTAGTATTTTTAAAAACTAGGATTTAGGCCCTAGATATCTATAAAAGTGCATTATTCAACATATCAAGATCTGCCCTCTGGATCCCAAACATTCACATCCATTCCACAGCCAAATTACATGTACTCCATGCCAAAATCCTCAAAAGTCCCATCCCAGTACAGCATCAACTCAAGTCTAAAATCTCATCACAATATTATCAGATCAAAAGTTTCAAATCTCATCATCCAAACCATCCAATGATACATATGAGAGACTATGTGTATGGCCCACCTTGAGGGAGCTCTCCTCTCATCTCTCAGCCTATGAAACTAGAAAATAACTTGTTTGTTCCCAAAACACAGTGGTGGAACAGACAGAAGGGTTTAAAAGTTATAGACATTCCCTAGCAGGAAGTGAGCAAATGGAAAGAAAAACAGGAGGCACTGGTCTTAAGCAATTTTCAAATGTTTCAGGAAATCTTCATTAAGAATCAGGTCTGGAAATTATCCTTTGAGGTCTCAGTTTTGCCTTCTGGGACCATGATCCCACCTCTAGGCTGAGGCTCTGACCTGACAGGCATCCTTCCTTTCTTATAAAGGGTTGCAAATGCTTATAGTTGAATAGATTTATCAGCCCATTTCCTGCATTTAGAATTCTAGGACACTGACAGCTCTTTCTCCTGTCATCCCTTCTCAATTTCTTTATTCCAATTTGGCACTATGAGTCTGTCGTGTTTACACATAGAATCAGTTGATTAAACAAGAGGTTCTTCCGTAAATCTTTCCCAGGTAATCCCATCTCTACTCCTGGCTTATACTAAGATGGCTATGGGAATATAAGAGTCACACATCTAATCTCTTCAAAAGCCCTCCTTATGATTGCATACTCTAAACTTTTGATCCTTCTGATATGTTAACAGCAGGTTTTCCAACCACATTCTTGGTTTTCTCTTCAGAACATTTTTTCCTGAGAATGACTTTCTAATGCTAGCATCCTTAGCAACTAGATAGGCTGCTTTTTATTTTAAAACGAAAATTATTACTTTTATCCATATATTTATTCACTGATAAGAATTAACCAAGAGCCCTTTACCTTCAAAATGAATAGAACTAACATTTATTGTGTCCTTGACTAGTCACTTTACTTTTTTTAAAAATATACTTTTAAATTTTTTTATTATAATTTTTTAAAGATACATAGATTACAAAAATGTTACATATAAAAATATAGGAGAATCCCATATGCCTCACTACCTACCCCTGCCAAGCTTTCCCACATTAACAACATCCTTCATTAGTGTGGTATATTTGTTACAATTGATGAAAACATATTGGAGCATTGCCACTAAGTGTGTATTATACTTTATTTATAGTTTATTTTCTCTCCCACAAAATTTTGTAATGTCCCCCAAATGTCCCTGTATTACACCTATTTTTCCTGCTCCCTCCCCTCAGAACCTCTGGTAGCCACTGCCTGCACATCAATGATAAAATTTCTTTCCTTGCTAGAATAACAATAAATCTCTATTACAAAAACAGCAAGTCTACTCTAGTCCACTGTTCATTCCTCAATACTGAGGATTCTGGGAAGATGATGCCCACTCTGCCTCTAATTGAGAGTGGGCTTATATCCCATGGGGTATATGGATGGAACTATTTTGCTTGCGGTTGCAGATACTCTCTGTTCCTTGGGATAGGCAATGTCCATCATCATCTCCTTGTAAGGTGTTTTCTTATTTTCAATTTCATTTAGCACTACTCTAATCTTTGTTATTTCCCTCTTTCTACTTCCTTTGTGGTTAGTTTGTTGTTGTTTCTCTAATTCCTCCAGGCGTGCAGTTAGGTCTCTTTGATATTAGCTGTTTCTTCTTTTTTAATTTAGGCATTTATTCCTATGAATTTCCCTCTTGTAGACAATATATAGATGGGTCATATTTCCTTATCCATTCTGCCAATCTGCATCTCTTCATTGGAGAGTTTAAACCATTAACATTCAGTGTTATTACTATCAAGAAATTACTTATGTATGCCATATGTTGTTTTTATTTCTCTTTTTATCGTTTTTGTTGTTCTTACACTCTCTTCCAACTCTTTCTCTCCCCTTTTTCTTTTCAACTTACAGAACTCCCTTTGGTATTTCTTGAAGGGCAGGTTTCTTATTGACATACTCTCTTAATTTCTGTTTATCTGTGAATATTTTGAACTCGCCCTCATTTTTAAACACCAGCTTTGCATGATATAGAATTCTTGGCTGGAAGTTTTCTTCTTTTAGCACCTTAACTATGCTACATCACTGCATTCTTGCCTCCATGGTTTCAGGTGAGAAATCAGCACTTAATCTTATGGAGTTTCCCTTGTATGTGATGGGTGTCTCTTCTCTTGTTGCTTTCAGTATTCTCTTTGCCTTGAGCATTGGACAATTTGACAAGTGTATGTCTTGGAGTAGGCCTGTTAGTATTACTGTGTGGGGTACTCTACACTTCCTATACGTGAATGTCCATGTCCCTCCATAGTGTTGGGAAATTTTCAGCCATTATTTCCTCCAACACTCCTTCTGCCCCCTTTCATTTCTCTTCTCCTTCTGGAATACCTATAATGCATATGTTTGTGTGTTTCTTGCTGTCATTCAAATCCCTAAATCCCTGCTGGGTTTTTTCTCTTTTATGTTCTACTATCTGTCTGATTTCAGAAACACTGTCTTCCATATCACTGATTCTTTCCTCTGCCTGATACAATCTTATGTTATGTGCTTCCAGTGTATTTTGATTTCATGCATTGTGATAGTCATCACCATTAGATCCATTATCTTTTTATGTATGTTTACAATTTCTTCAGTATGTTCTCCCAGTGTCTTCTTAATACCCTTAATCTATTCCTTCACTTTATTAAGTTGATTCATGATATTTGTTTGGACATCTCTGATTAGTTATTCCATGTCCTCCATCTCCTCCTGTTTTTTAGTTTGTTCATTAGACTGGGCCATGTCTTCCTCTTTCTTTGTATGGCTTGCAATTTTTTATTGGTGTCTAAGCATCTGTTTATCTTGAAGGATTTATTCAATTGGTTAGCTTCTATTTCTACTCTAGGGTTCTATTTTGGTTTTTGTGTGTGTGTGTGTGTGTGTGTAGTAAGGTTTCACTTTGACACCTTGTTCCTCTTATTCTATTTCCTTGCTGTTATTTATGTCCCCTTGAAATAAAATTAGGACAGAGAAAAAGAATGAGATAAGAAGAGAAAAAGAAAACAGTAATAATAATTTTAAAGAAAGATAGAAGAAGAACCATACAAGACCTAGGAAAATGGATAATATGGGTAAGGAATCATAAGCAGTACAGAGGAATAAGAATAATAATGTGGAATAGAAACAATGAAGTTAGAAACAAAATAGAGAAAAATATGTAGAATGAATTTAAAGCCAGAATGATAAGAAGAGAGGCAAAGAAAAAAGAAAACATTAAAAAAGGAAAAAAGAAAGAAAACAGAGAAAAGAGAGAGACAGAAATAAAAAAAGGAAAAATTGAAGACCAAACAAAAAGATGTGGAATGAAAGAAAACAACAGAAAACAGAATATAGAAAATGATGGAAAGAAAAGAAATAATGTAGGTAGAAAATACTGGGGGGGCGGGGGAGGGAAACAAAGAAAGGGTAAACACAACAAATTGGAAATAAGACAGTAGAAACTTAAAAAAAAAAAAAAAAAAAACAACCAAGGAAAAACAGCCTTTCCTCTTAGGCCTCTAAGGAGCTTCTCAGGCTGTCAGTGTTCAACAATCAATCACCTCGCAGCCTGCCTGCCCTCAGCAGATGATGTTTCAGGTTTAATGAGTAATGTAATGGGGGCGGGGGTGGGGGTGGGGAGAACCATTTAAAAATAAATAACAAAGAAAAAAAAACTAAAACCAAGAAATGTCTATATGTTCCCTGTCTTAAGGTATAAGATGGATGCCTGATAACCCGGTGGGTCCCTCTCTGGATGACTTCTCTAAGGATACCAGGGTATCGATCCAGGGGCCTTGCATATGCAAAGTGGACATTGCTCCAATGGGCCAAACTGTCTTCTTAGGTCAATTAGCTTTCAGACAGGGACCTGGCCCCTTTACCTCAGGTGCTTTAGACTTCCACAGTTTGCTAGAGTCCTGCTGACTAGGCATCTTTCCCCGCCCACTCTCTAGTCTAGTTCCTCTCTCTCCCTGGGGGCTGGGCATGCCAGCCTGCCTGAGCAGACTCCCACTCCCCTCTCCCTGTCAGGTCGGGGTCCCTTACAAGATTCAAAGGGGGCTCACTGGCCAAATTCACTGCAAAGAGACCACTCACCACCCTCTCAGTCCCTTTTCTCCCCAGGGAATGCCCCCTCCCACTCTGTTGGCAGCAGCAAACCAGGGGCTCCACTGAGGCTTACCCTGAGTGTGGGGTATATGTGCCATTTTTAGCCACAGGCGTGAGCAACCCACAGCTTTCCTTTGGCTTCTTTATCTTTCCAGTACTCTCCTAGATGATTCAAAGCATCTTCCCATTCTATATATATCCAAAATATCTCCTTTAGATAGGTTCTGCCTTCTCTCCCCTTTTCTTGGGTGAGAGGTTCAGACTCTGCCTACCTACTTAGCACCATTTTCCTGGAACCCTCCCTGAGAATTTTCAAAATCATCAAGTCCTGGTCCATTTTTGCTTACTACTTGTCTTAGTTTCCTAGGCTGATTTAACAAATACCATGAAACGGTTTGACTTAAACAATGGAAATTTTTTGTTTATGGATTTTAGGCCTGGCAAACATCCAAATCAAGGTCTTTTATTTTGCTACAGGGCTGCTAAGGCAAAATACCAGAAATGGGTTGGCTTTGATAATGGGAATTTATTTGGGGTAAAACCTTACAGGCTGAAACTGATGATTTCCAATTCAAGCATCATCAGAGATACTTTTTCACCGAAGGTCAGCTGCTGGCAGATTCTGGACTCCTGCCGTGTGACAAGGAAAAATGGCAGGTTTGTTGGCCTCTCTCTGTTTTCTCCTCCCGGCACACATTCACCTCAAGATCAGTTGTGGGCCATAAAGAACATGGCTCATCTTTCTGCTCTTTGGGCCTAGCCTCATAGGGACTTCATTGCTTCAGTTTCACCTGTTTTGCTGATTCCAACCTCCAGACTCTTTCTCAGTGCAGGACCTCTTTGTCTTTCTGAAGCTGTACCAGGACTCCTCTCTCATATGGAAGGGTGAAAATGGCAGCTCTCCTTCTCTTTGTCTCTCTGTATGTTTCTCCCATTTATAAAGTACTCCAGCAATTGGGCATAGACTCATCCCAGTTCATGCCTCTCTGAAGTGCCCCAATCTAAAGCTCAAAACTGAATCTAAAGCTATCAAAGGGCCCCATACCCACAGAAATGGATTACTTTCAAGACCATGATCTTCTCTGGGATTTGCAAAAGCTTCAAACTGTCACACAAGGTGATGCTCTCTTCCCAAAGACCTGGACAGGCTGTCAGTGATCCTTCGTTCTTCTGTCACACGGTAAGGCATATGGCGGCATCTACTGGTCTCTCTCAACTCTTCTGGATTTTATTGATTTCAGCTTGTGGCTTCTGTGGCTTTCTCACTTACTCTGTCTGATTTTCATTCTCTTATAAAGGACTCCAGTATTAAGATTAAGTCCCATCCTCATTGAGGTGGGACATATTTTAACTGAAGTAACCTCATCAAAGAATCCTATGTACACTCTCAGGAATGGAATAGATTAAAGAACATGTTTTTCTGTGGTACATACAATTACAAACCATCACCCTGCTACTTTCCTTAATCTGTCTCTTTCCTCTAAATTTTAATATAAGCAGTAAGACAAAAACAGTCCAACTGTTGAAACTGTACTTGAAAATCTACTCAGCTAACTCTCCATGTTCATTGGTTACAAATTCTGCTTCCCAAGCAACTGCAGGATACAATCCTCCAAAATGTTCTGTCACTTTATAACAAGGATCCCCTTTCCTCTAGTAATCAACAACTTTCCCTCATATCGTTCTCACCAGCAACAATTTTAAGGTACAATATTCAATTTAAGACAATTTAGGTAGTCTCTAAGTCAAAAAAGAATTTTTCCTTGTGTTTCTATTGTCTTTTAGATTCCTCAGTGGCAGAACCTTTGTCATCCATGTTCCTACCAACATCTATTCCAAAAAATCTAATCTTTTTATACCATGCTCTTCCTTTTCTTCCAGCATCTACCCATTACTCAATTCCATAGTCACCTCACCTATGTATTAGTCTGCCAAAGGGGTGCTGATGCAAAGTACCAAAAATCTATTGGCTTTATAAAGGGTACAAGCTTACATTCCCAAGGCCATGGAAAGTCTAACTCAAGATACCATAAGAGGTTATTTCTCACCTAAGTCATCTGCCATGTGTTGGAGCAAGATATCAGACAATCTCTGCCTGGTCTCTCAGGGCTTTATATCAGTCTCTGGCATAGAGCTTATTTCTTTCTGGGTCTTCTTAGTTTCTCAGTTCCTCTGTTCTCTTCAGCTGCAAACTATCAAGCAAATGGCTCACCTCTCCTGGGGCCCCAGGAGCAAACATGACAGAGCTTCCTCTCTCTTCTTGTGTCTTCTTGAGTGAGTGCCCATTTATATCAGTACACCAGGGGGGCAGGGACTCAGCCAGAGACATGCCCTACTGATGTGGTCAAATCAAGAGCCCTAAATTAATGTTATCTAGTATAATTAAAACCATTGAATTTAACACAATCAAAGGGTAGCACAGGGGAATAGATTAGTTTACAAACATAATCTTTCTCTTTTGGGTTTTCATAAGTAATCTTAAACTGCTACAACATATGTAAGCATATGGTATGCAGTACAAGTGCCAAAAACTCTGTTAATTTCCTATGCCTTCTGCACTAACTTCACACAAACTTGATATTTTAAAACAATAAAAATTTTTTCTCTTATGTTTTCAAGGCTAAAAGTCCAAAGTCAGTTTCACTGGGCAAAAGTCAAAGTTTTAGCAGGGCTCAAGGCAGAATCTATTCCTTTGTCTTTTCCAGCCTCTAGTGGTCACCCATATTCCTTTGCTTATGGCCTCTTCCTCCATCTTCAAAGAGCATCACTCTAATCTCTGACACATGTCATCTCCCTTCCTTCCTCTTATAAAACACTTGTGAATATATTTATGTAGTACCTATGTAACCCAGTATGATCTCCCGATCTGTAGATCTTTTAATTAATCTCGTTTGTAATGTCCTTTTTGCCATATAAGCTAATATTCTCAGGTTCAGGAATTAGAACATGGATACCTTTAAATACCATTATTCTGTCTAGCACGTGTTTAGACCATCTGTGTTTAATATAAGGATTAGTATGGTAGGATTTAAAGCTATAATCTTAATCGTTGTATTCTATTTGTCATATATTCTCTTTGCTCATTTTCCTCCTTTTTTCCAGCCTTCTTTTGTATTAATTTTGTTTTGTGATTTCATTTTAGCTCCAGTATTGGCTGATTTTTTATGTCTCTTTCTTTGTTGATTGCTCTAAGATTTGCTATGTACTTTTTGACTAATCACGATCTCACTCCAATATTATGCCATTTCATATAAAGTAACTTACAGCAATATACTTCCATTTGCCCAATCACATTATTTGTGGTATTAAGGTCATACAATTTACCTCTCTATATGTTAAAATCCCAATAGTACATTTTTGTTTTGATCAGTTTTTTTAAAATTTTTAAACAACTAAAATATGAAATTTATTTTCTGCATTTCCTTTTGTTTTCACCATTTTTCAAGCTCTACATTTTTCTGCTTGAAAATACCTGGTATACTGCCTCTTCTGCCCGAAGAACTTCCTTTAATGTCCAATGAGCACTAGCCCTAAGGAAATGAATAATCACATTTATTATCTCTATTAAAAAGTCTTGATTTTGTTTTCATTTTGAAAGTTATGTTTTCTGAATAATGAATGCTGGATTGAGAGTTTCTTTCAGTACATTAAAAGTGTCACTCCACTGTTTGGCTTGTGCTGTCTTGATGAGAAGATTGATGAATTTACTTTCATTGTTCTGCTTGCAATGTTCCTATTTTCATTCTTGCCATAAAATTTTTTTAAATTTTTAAATATATTTTTATTGAAGTATATCATACATACATGAACATGCATAAACAAGAAGCATATAGTAAAAATTGTGAACTTACAAAATAATCATGCATAACATCATACAAGGGTCTCATACATCACCCCTCCAACAACACCTTGCATTGTTGTGAGATATTTGTTACAACTTTGCAAGAGCATCATCAAAATATTAGTACTAACTATAGTCTCTATCTTACATTTCATGAATGTTCCCCAACCCCCCCCCAATTTTTAAGAATATATTTTTATTACAGAGGTTATGAACTTACAAAACAATGATGCACATGTGAAGAATTCCCATACAACACTCCAACAACACACCACACCGTGGTGAAACGTTTGTTACAGATTATAAAATAATATTATCAGACTATTTCCACCAACCATGGTCCATAATGTATATTTGGCACACTTTTTTCATATACCTCCATTATCTCGACAAGTAGAGCTTTGGCATTGATGCAAGAATAGCATAGCATTGCTGTTAATCACAGTCTAAAGGTCACACTAATTGTAGTTTTCCCATGCTTCTTCACATTCCCACCACACTGCAATTGTGATGTATATCTGCTCTAGCTCACAGAAGGACACTCTTGCATTTGTACCCTCAACCAAAATTCTCATCCACCTCTGGGTTCATTGTATTATTCAGTCCCTAGATTATTCTTTAGCTTTCTTTCAATTGGCATTTACTTCCACAGACTATCCTTTTCAGCCACAATCCCATTTATGCCAGTTGCTACTCCCTGTAATGTGTTACCAACAACTCTATCCATTTCCACACATTTACAGTCAAGTTAATTAAAACTTCTACATATATTTAGCATCAGTAGTTCTTCTCAACCTGCCTTTTATCTCCTAATAACCTATACTCTAGGATTAAACTCCATTGTTTATTCTTCATATTTAGTTCATATTTATGATACCATGCACTATTTCTCCTTTTGTGTCTGGCTTACTTCACTTAGTATAATGTCTTCAAGATTCATCCCTGCAATCATATATGTCCCAATTTCATTTCTTCTTATTGCAGCATAGTATTCCATCATTTGTATATACCACATTTTGTTTATCCATTCATTGGCTGATGGACACTTGGGTTCTTTCCATCTTTTGGCAATTGTGAATAATGCCACAATTAACATCAGTGTGCAGATGTCTGTTCGTGTCATAATTTTTAGTTCTCCTGGATCTAATCCTAGTAGAAGAATTGCTGGATCATATGGTAGTTCTATATTTAGCTTCCTGAGGAAACAGCAAAATGTATTTCACAGAGGTTGCACAATTTTACAATACCAACACAGTGAAGGAATATTCCTGTTTCTCCACATCCTCTCCAGCACTTATTGTTGTATGATTTTTAAAATAATGTCCATTCTATGCAGTGTTAGATGATATCTTGTTGTTTTGATTTGCATTTCCCAAACAGCTAGTGATATGGAACATTTTTGCATGTGCTTTTTGGCCATTTGTATTCCCTCTTTGGAGAAATGTCTATTTAAATATTTTGCACATTTTAAAATTGTATTGCTTGCTCATTTATGTTGAGTTATATGATGTCTTTATATAGAATGAAAATCAAACCCTTATCAGATATGTGGTTCCCAAACATTTTGTCCCATTGAGTCAGCTGCCTTTTGACCTACTTAATGAAGTCCTTGAATCACAGAATTGTTTAAGTTTAAGGAGGTCCCATTTATCCATGTTTTCTTTTGTTGCTCATGCTTTTAGTGTAAGGTTTAGGAATCCACCACTTACCACCAGGTCTTGACAATGTTTCCCTACATTTTCTTCTAGGAGCTTTATGTTACGTGCTTTTATATTTAAGCCTTTGATCCATTTTGAGTTAATTTTTGTATAAGGTGTGAGATAGGGGTCTTCTTTCTCTTTTTTTTGGCTATGGATATCCAGTTCTCCCAGCACCATTCGTTGAATAGACTGTTTTGTCCCAGCCGGATGGGTTTGACAGTCTTGTCAAAAATCACTTGATATTAGATGTGAGGGTCTGTTTCTGAACCATCAGTTTGATTCCATTGGTCTATGTGTCTATCTTTATGTCAATACCATGCTGTTCTTACCACTGTAGCTAGATAATATGATTTAAAGTCTGGAAGTGAGACTCCTCTAACTTCATGTTTCCTTTATAAGATGTTTCTGGCTATACGAGGTCTTTTACCCTTCCAGGTAAACTTGATAATTGTGTTTTCCATTGGTTTAAAAAATGATGGTGGAATTTTTATTGGGATTGCATTGAATCTGTATATCAATTTGGGTAGAATTGACATCTTAATAATATTTAGTCTTCCAATCCATGAGCATGGTATGTTATTCCAATTATTTAGGTCTTTTTAAAATTTCTTTTAGTAATGCATTATAGTTTGCTGAATACATGTGCTTTACATACTTGGTTAAGTTTAGTCCCAAATATTTGATTCTTTTAATTGCTATTGTAAATGGAATTTTTTTCCTGACTTCCTCCTCAGATTGTGCATTACAATTGTATAGAAACACCACTGATTTTTGCATATTGATCATATATCCTGACACTCTACTGAAATTATTTATTAGTTTTAGCAGCTTTTTGTATTTTTGGACTTTCTAGATATAGGATCATATCATCTGCAATTTGGATGCTTTTTATTTATTTTTCTTGCCTAATTGCTCTAGCTAGAACCTCTTGCACTATATTGAACAACAGTGGTGACAATGGGCATCCTTGTCTTGTCCCTGATCTCAGTGGGAAAGCTTTCAGTCTTTCACCATTGAGTATAATGTTAGCTGTGGGTATTTTACATATGACCTTTATCATGTTGAGAAAGTTTCCTTCAATTCTTATCTTTTGTAGTATTTTTATCAAGAAAGGATGCTATATTTTGTCAGATGCCTTCTCTGCATCAATGGATAAGATCATGTGATTGTTCTTCTTTGATTTATTAATGTGGTGTATTATGCTGATTGATTTTCTTGTCTTGAACCACCCTTTAACTGGTTTAAAACCCACTTGATCATGATGAATAATTCTTTTAATGTGTTTGTGGATACGATTAGCAAATATTATATTGAGGATTTTTGCATCTGTATTCATTAAAGAAATGGGCCTGTAATTTTCTTTTTTTGTAATATCTTTATCTAGCTCTGGTATTAGGGTCATATTGGCTTCATAGAATGAGTTTGGTAGCATTCCTACTTGTTCAATTTTTTGGAAGAGCTTGAGTAAGATTGGTATTAAAAATTCTTTGAATGCATGGTAGAACTCACCTGTGAAACCATCTGGTCCTGGGATTTTCATTTTGGGGAGGTGTTTGATGACTATTTCAATTTTTTTCACTTGTTATTGGTTTGTTGAGATCTTCTATTTCTTATAAGATCAGTGTAGTTTGTTTATACATTCCTGCGAATTTTTCCATTTTGTCTACATTGTCAAGGTTTTTGGCATAAAGTTGTTCATAGTATCCTTTTATGAACTCTCTTATGTCTGTGGGGTCAGTAGTGATGTTCCCATTTTCATTTTTTAGTACATTTATTTGCATCCTCTCTCTTTTTTTTCTTAGTCTAGCTAAAGGTTTGTCAATTTTGTTAATCTTCTCAAAGAATCAACTTTTGGTTTTGTTAATTCTCTCTCTCTCTCTCTCTTTTTTTTTTTTTTTTGTACTCAATTTCATTTATTTCTGCTCTGGTCTTTGTTATTTCATTCCTTCTTCTTGATTTAGGATTAGTTTGCTGTTCATTTTCTAGTTCCTCCAGTTGTGTAGTTAGGTCATTGATTTTAGCTCTTTCTTCTTTTTTAATGTAAATGTTGAGGGCTATAAATTTTCATCTGAACACTGCCTTCACTGCATTCCATAGGTTCTGATATCTTGTGTTCCTGTTGTCATTCATCTCAAGATATATATTGATTTCTCTTGAAATTTCTTCTTTGACCCACTGATAATTTAAGAGTATGTTCTTTTTTTTTTTTTTTTTTTAAGATTTTATTTATTTATTCATTTATCCACCCCTTGCTGCTTGTGCTCACTGGATCAGCTAACCACGCCGTGCAGGCGGGCTTGCCTTCACCAGGAGGCTCCGAGAACCGAACCTGGGGCCTCCCATATGGTAAACAGGAGCCCTACTGATTGAGCCACAGCCGCTTCCCTTGAGTATGTTCTTTAATCTCCATATATATGTGAACTTTCCCTTTTTCCAACTGGTTGATTTCTAATGTTATTCCATTATGATCAGGGAAAGTGCTTTGTAAAATTTCTATTTTGTTGAATTTATTGAGATCTGCTTTGTGACCCAACATATGGTCTATCCTGGATCCATGAGGACTTGAAAAGAATGTACATCCTGCTGTTTTGGGGTGCAATGTTCTGTATTTGTCTATTAGGTTTAGTCCATTTATCATATTATTCAAACTCTCTGTTTCTTTATTGATCCTCTGCCCAGATGTTCTATCCAATGCTGATAGTGGTATATTGAAGTCTCCAACTACTATTGTAGAACTGTCTATTTCTCCCTTCAGTTTTGCTAGTGTTTGCCTCAAATATCTTGGGGCTTCCTGGTTAGGTGCATATACATTTCATCCTGGTGAATCATCCCTTTTGTTAATATGTAATGTTCTTCTTTGTCTCTAATAACAGTATTGCTTTTAAAGTCTATATCATCTGATATAAATGTAGCTACTCCGGCTTTTTATTGGTTACGGCATGCTTGGAATATTGTTCTCCAACCTTTCACTTTCAATCTATTGGTATCTTTGGGTCTAAAGTGAGTCTCTTGCAGATAGCATATAGATGGCTCATATTTTCTTATCCATTTCTCCAGTCTGTGCCTTTTGATTGGGTACTTTAATCCATTAACATTCAATGTATTTACTGTAAAAGCAGTTCTTATTTCATCCATGTTGATCTTTGTGTTTTATCTGTCATTTTATTTTCACCACCCTTTTGATACTTTTAGTTACTCTTATTGATACAGTCATCATTTCTAAAGTCTCTTCCAAGCCTTTCTCTCCTGTTTTTCCTTTTCAGGCTGTAACACTCTCTTTAGTATTTCCTGTAAAGTTGATCTTTTTGTTATAAACTCTCTCAGTTTCTGTTTATCTTTGAATATTCTAAATTCACCCTCATTTTTGAAAGATAATCATGCCAGATATAAAATTCTTAGTTGGCAATTTTTCTCTTGCTGTGTCTTAAATATATCACACCTGTGCCTTCTTGCCTCAATGATTTCTGATGAGAAATCATCACTTAATCTTATTGGGTAGCCTTTATACATTATGCATTGCTCTTCTTTTGCTGCTCTCAGAATTCTCTTTGTCTTTGGCATGTGACATTCTGATTAGTATGTGTCTCGGAGTTGGTCTATTCAAATTAACTCAGAAGGGAGTACATGGTGCTTCTTGGACACAGATATCTATTTTCTTCAATAGGGTTTGGAAATTTTCCACCATTATTTCTTCAAATATTCCTTCCAACCCTTTTCCTTTCTTTTCTCCTTCTGGGATGCCCATGACATGTATGTTTGCACATCTCTTGCTGTCATTTAGTTCCCTGAGACCCATTTCAATTTTTTTCCATTCTTTTCTTCATCTGTTCTTTTATATGTTTGCTTTCAGAGGCCATGTCTTGAAGCACACCAATCCTTTCTTCTCCTTCCTCAAATCTGCTGTTATATGCCTCCAGTGTATTTTTAATTTCATTTATTGCACCTTTCATTCGCATAAGATCTGCTATTTTTCTATGTATGCTGTCAAATTTTTCTTTGTGCTCCCCCAGTGTCTTCTTAATATTCTTAATCTCTTTAGCCAGCTCACTGAATCTTTTAAGATTTGTTTGCACATCAATGATTAGTTTTCTCAACTCCCATATGTCATATGCAAGCTTATGTTGTTCCTTTAACTGGGCCATATCGTCCTGTTTCTTCATAAGGATTGTAATTTTTTTGTTGGTGTTTTTACATCCAGCTTGCTAGATGTATTTATTCTAGGTGCAGTTTCTCCCTTTAGCTTAGGGCTTTCTTGTCTTTTCTCCCTTGTTCATTGTGTAGTAGGAGTTGAGGATGTAGTTGGGGCTCTAAGCTATGGAGGCTGAAGCTGTCCATGTTGGTCCAGGAATTGATGAAGATTCTCCCACCTTTCTCCTCTGTCAGGGGTAGGGACAGAGCTGCAGCCAAATATAATAATCCAAGTTGGGCAGGAGAAGACTGTCTGTAGTTGCCTGGAGAGACTGACGAAGCTTCACACCCCTTCCTCCCCTACCTTGTGCAGGGATGGAGCTATAGTTAAGGTTAGCAATCTATGTTGTGTGGGTCCAAAATGACCAGAGTTCCCCCAGTAGACTGACAGCACCAGCCTTCCCTTCCTTGCCAAAGTTGGGGATAAACCCTCTGAAGTGTCCAATAATCTAATCTGTGTGGGACGAATATGCCTGCAGTTTCCCTGAGAGGCTGAGGGAGTACTGTCCCTTCTTCCCTTTAGGGGGTAGGAACAGAATAACCAACGCCCAACAGTTCAGTGCCTGTAGGCTGAAAGTACCTGCCATTTTCCAGAGAGGCTGAGGAAACACCAGCTCCCTCCTGTCCTATTGGTGGTGGGGGTGATTCTACAGGCACCCAACAGTTCAATCCCTTTTGTCCAAAGAGGCTGTGGAGACACCAGACCCTTCCTTTTCTATTTGGGGTAGGGGTGGATCCATAAGCATCCAACAGTCCAGCCCATGCAGGCCAAAAGTGTCTGCTGTTGCCTGGAAAGGATGTGGAAACACCAGCCCCTCTTTTCCTATTGAGGGATGAGGGCAGATCCACAAGTACCCATCAGTCCAGGCTTTAGTTATCTGCAGTGAAACACAGTACGTCTCTTGTCCTATTGGGGATGGGAGTGGAGCCACAGGTGCCTAACGGAAGGTTTGTGCAGGCCAAATATGCCTGCAGTTGTTCTGAGAAGCTGAGGTAACACCAGCCCTCTCCTACCCTATGGGGAGACAGAGGTGGAGATGGACTTGAAGGCACTCAACAAACCACTTCCTGTGGGCTGAAAATGCCTGCTATTGCCCAGAAAGGCTAAGGATACCCAGCTCCTCTCCTATCCTATTGCAGTGTGGGAATGCAGCCCCAGGTGTCTGACTATTCAGGCTGTGCTGGTGGAGAGCACCCGCAGTTTCCTGGAGAGCCTGGTGCGGGTCCCATCAGCTTCCTCTCTGCTGGAGGTGGGGCTGAGGTTTAGGCTACAGCTGCGATCCCATCTGGGTGGAAAGAAGGCAGTCCTTACCATCACTGTGATTTAAAATCAGCCCTGCTTCCCCTCATGCCAAGGTCAGAGTCAAAATGGTGGCTACCAGCCACCTTCTGAGCTGGACAGGTTCAAAGTTTAGCTGTTCCTAAGATTATACTTTAGCCCACCGAATTTACTAATCAGTAGCAGAAGTTGGTGCCACACCATGTCTTCCTCTCCCATTTTTTTGAAAATATTCCTTCCAATTCCAGCCACGGAAGAGCTCCCAAGGTTTTTGTGCCACAGGCAACAACCTCCGTGGCATAGAGGGCTCTACTCAGGAATGCTCTCTTCAGATGGGCAGTCTCTTCCTTCCATACTTTCAAGGATGTTGCAGGAAACTCCTCTGGTCTTCTGGGGCCCCCAAACTGGTGCTTAAGATAGCTCTTGTTGATTACTAACTGCCTTGTAGCAGGAGCTGACTCCAGGAGCTCATTACTCTGTCACTATCTTGGCTTCCCTCCTTGCCATAAGATTTTAAGGTTGCTTTTTAAAAACACTTTTACTATGATAGTGTATGCTTTTTGTCTTTCTTTCTTTCTTTTTTTTTTTAAATTGCTTGCTTTGTATTATTGGGGTTTTTTATATCCATGATATATTGGATTTATATTGTTCCTATTGTCACCTCAAATAGTTTTTTTCCTGTTTTTTCTTCTCTTTATGAGACTACAGATAACTATATATTAATCACTTCTTAGTGCCCAAAATCTCTTGAATCTTTTGTTCTGGTTTTGTTTCTCATTCTGTTCTTGTTTTATTTCTATATGGATAATTTCTATTCACTTATATTCACGTTCACACAACTGTAACTGATCACCTAAGAATACCAATGTATTACTATCTCCTGCCCTATTCCAGTCTTTCTTTTGA
Organism: Tolypeutes matacus; assembly: GCA_026826555.1. Classification (NCBI taxonomy): domain Eukaryota; kingdom Metazoa; phylum Chordata; class Mammalia; order Cingulata; family Chlamyphoridae; genus Tolypeutes; species Tolypeutes matacus. The sequence continues at coordinate 429,498 of JAKSZT010053895.1, forward strand.
GCAAGTGGTACATCATTTCCACATGAACAAGATGATGCAAAAGGAGCAAAACTTTCATGACTGCCAAATGAAGGTTCTATTAGCAAATGAACTGTCTAGCTGTAAAGACTCAGTATATCCAACATGCAGGCATCCTTCATTTGAATATTAGGCAAAGATAATAATATCTGGGAGTGCATATATAATTGGTTATGATAAAAATATGCTGACTTTAGCAAACTGAATCAGATTTAAATAATTTCTATGTTTTTTCAACTTCATTTGTGTTTATAAATATGGGATCTAGATTAGTATCACCTGTGTTTGACTTCCAGCTCTACCACACGCTAACTCTGTGACTGATGCCAATTTAGTAGGATTCTTAAGCCTTGGTTTCCACAATTGTAAAATCAGAATAATAAAGGCAACCTGATATAGTCATTTTTTTTGGAATAAATAAGATACTACATATTCTAAAATATTACTATGCTGATGATTTCCTTCTACTCAACTGAAGGGCTTATCAAAACTTTGAAATAATGGAACACAACTCAAAGTAAAAAGGGAACAATATGGAAAAAGGTATAATCAACAGAGCTAATTTATGAGACAATTTATTTCACAGATATATCTGAATATGAGGTGTCTGTTAAAAACACCAATTGCTTTATAAACCTTATGTATATGGAAACAAATAGACAAACAAAAATGAGTATGTACATGTGCCCAACATTAATAATGAATTTCCTTGTTGTGTGAAATTATTGTTTTGCTATTTTTCATATTTATTTAGTTAGTATTTATTAGTATATATTGATAATTTTAAATTATATTTAACTTTTATCTAAAGAAATGCTTATTAATTAGTATTACAGTTGTAAGAATGTATGGTTAAGTACACTGATAAATAAGGGCAACTAGATTTATGTTTTGGTGTATATAGTTCTTCCTTTTTTCTATAGGCAATATGGAAAATCTCTCTATCAAGTAATGAACATTATATTCATGACAATTTGATTAATATGAATATAATTAATATAAGTTAAAATATAAGCATCTCATACTTCATAGTAGCTTTCTGGAGAAAACTTCAAACCTCCTATGCAGACCCAAGAATTCATTGGTTTAGAAACCGATTCAGGCACAGATTATTCAGGCAGTCAGATTATCTGCATTGCTCAGCCAGTCTGCACTTCTAATTCCTTTGTCCCTGCTCTGACCCTGATGTTCTTCCTGAAATGTGCTCTTTTCTTCCTCAAACTATTTCTTCTCCCTTTGTACCCTATTAATATACTAAAAAAGCAAAATATCTTTCTGTTCAAATGATCATTTTATGAAATCATTGTCTTGATATTTCCTTATATTGTACTTTATAGATTTTAAAAACTGGCTTTCTGAGGAAACCCTGATGAACCCTCTTTCTCAACTGTCCTTGTACTCTGGATGTTCCCCCTATGCCAGACCTAGATCTTTCAAAATCAAAGTCGGTCAATTACTACTATGACAACTCTGTCCATTCCAAATTTCTCACCTTCCAGAGACACAAGACTAACTACCTTATTCTACGTTTCATTCTCTGCTGGTTTGGACACTTGGGGATTCCAGTTCCCATGGCTCATTCTTCTCCATAACAAATGCAAAAAAGATGTTAAGTAGACCTATTAATGCAGTCAAAAGACTATGCAAGGAAATGTTTGAAATATCAAGATCTTTTGATGCTTTGCTCTGCCTCTCTGACAAAATAAAACTGAATTATCCTTCCTCCCCTTGATATGATAGATCTCTGAATTCTTAAATTGTATTTCTGTATCCAAAATGAGGAGCAATCTTGAAATTCTATTAATGTCAACTCATCAGATATCTTGCTATAATAAACTAGTTACCCATCACCCTCTGAATTTGATTGGCTACAACTGAAGATATTTTCTCAAGGTCCTTTTCACAGCCGCTTTCACTTCATTGTTTTTCATGCTATAGATGAGGGGATTCACTAAGGGAGTAACCACATTGTACTGCACAGATGAGATCAACTCCAGTGGTGAACCTGAGGTTGGCAGGAGATAGCACAGAAAACCTGAGCCATAAAATAGGAGCACTACCATAAGGTGGGAGGAGCATGTGGAGAAGGCCTTGCTTCTACCTGAGGAGGAGCTGATGACAAGGATGGTGGAGGCAATGCAGGCATAGGAGTAGAACTGGTTCCAATTCCACAGAGGAGAATGGAGCAAAGCAAGACAGTAAAACTGGAGAAGACATACGAGCAGGAGAAAGGGAAAAGAGAGGGCAGATCACAGCTGTAGTAGAAGATGGTATAATCTCCACAGAAGTCCAAGTTCAAAGCTAGAAGGATGTTGAGGAGTGCAATCAAAAAGCCCAGGCCCCAGGAACCCCAAGCCAACCCCTTACAGAGCAGGTTTTCCATCACCTGGCCATAAAGCAGAGAATGACAGATGGCAACATAGCAGTCATAGGCCATCACTGCAAGCAGGCAGACTTCAATGTTCCCATTCACTAACAAAAAGAAGACTTGGTGGACCACACTGTGGGAGATGTTTGTGTGGGATGTGATGGGAGGTGTGGGAGGTGGGCAACATGGGAATCCCAGTGGGTTCCGTGTAATATTTTGGGTAATCTAAGCACCTCTTAAAATATATGTATATATATATATAAACAACATTTTTGTAAGCAAATACACATATATGCATATATATTTATATATCATTTTGCAAATGTTTGTATGTATTGTGAGAATTTTGATTTTTACCCATAATAAAAAAAAAAAAAAAAAAAAGAAGACTTGAGCCAGGCAGCCCTTCACAGAGATGGTTTTCTTCTGAGACAACAGATTTTCCAGCAACTTTGGCATTGTGACAGAAGAAAAGCAAATATCATGGAAAGAGAGGTGACTTAGGAAGAAGTATGTGGGCGTGTGGAGGTGAGAATCTGTCCTGGTCAACAGCATCATCATCAGGTTCCCTGTCATGGTCAGGAGGTAAATTTGCAAAAACAGCACAAAGAAGAGAGCCTGGATGTGTGGGTCAGCAGATAGACCCAGGAGGAAGAATTTATCTATGGTGCTATGGTTCTCCAAAGCCATTTAGAGAGGATTTTTCTAGATACAAAATAAGAGCAAACCTGAAATCTCTTGACCATTCTCAGTTATCAAAAGATGGGGGTCCCATCCCAAGTAGTTTATATTTCACATCTCATTCTAAGTGTCCTCTGTATATTTCTTCCTGGGTTGATCAGCTGTTTCAATCCTTAACCCTGTGTCAACCCTGCAAGCATATTTATTAATGGCTGATCTTATGATCTGGATCATTATTAATTAGTTTTTTTTTTTGTAACACAATCTGTCCTTAGCAATATTCTGTATGCATTGTAAATAGTGAAATTCTTAGAAGGGATGTTCCAAAACAGGTCTTTTCTCTTTCTTGGTCTTTTATTCCTATTCAAGTCATTTCTAAGCTGTATACTACTAAGATATTTTTGTCTTCATTTAATTTATCTTCATACATGTTGCTTGCACCTGCATCACTAATATGCACTCTGGGACAAAACTGAAAGGTGTAGCCAAGTGCATGTGTGCACACATATGTATGTGTTTCCTTGATTTCCTATGTTAGATGTTGAGATAGAAGAAATAATGAGTGAGCATAGTAAATCTATTTTTCAGAAGAAAATTTGAGAATCTGAGGTAATACAATCTTCTAAATTGCCAATTTCAAGAGTCAGAATATGACTCCACTATGTAGGATTCTAAGACAAGAGAATTTCTACCAAAGAGTGTCTTCCAGTCAAGGTTTTTCAGTGAATGTTCTCTATCAACTGACACCTACAGGTCTGTAAGATTTTTTACACCTTATGTTCTAGAGAGTGTCAATGCTGAGGCCAAACTATTACACTTGCCCATAAGCATCATGGGTATCCTTTTGTTTCTGCATCTATTCAAGTTTCTGCTCTGTCTGGAATACCTTTTCTTTCTATCTAACTCTTTAGTATTTTGACACTCATTTTAATTTTGATTTTTTTCTTATACCTACCTAAAACATTACTTTCTATAAAGTTGCCGTATATGCTATAGTAGAAAGAAATTAGTTATGGGGTTTTAAACACTTTTGTTTTTAGTCTGTAGAAAAACAGTGGTGAAAATCATTCTATGAATGTAGTTCAAATGAGGAAACAAATGTATTTGGACAGCTTCCCAAATGTTTAAACACTGTGATTCCAAATCTAATCTCCATGATTACAAATTATATGTTCTTTCTATCCCAAACCTTTAAACCCATTTTTAACAATTTCTTAATAATAACTGATTTCCTCTATAAATTATCTGATCCATTACCTCACAACAAGTAAGTCTCTCCCCTGTATACCATCACAGTAAATCACTCTTCTATTCTGTTTTGGTGGTTGTTGTTAAGAGGTGATTAGTAAATTCCTTTCTGTCTCTCCAATGACGTAATAATTAAGTGATGGCAGTCATTATACTCTATAATATGTCACATCCAGGACACTTGAAACAGTGGAGGGAAATGCCCATAGTGAAACCCAATGAGAATTTGTTGAATGAAGAAAAAAATAGTGAACTTAATAGTATAGAATGTGCAGCTAAAATTTAGGGGTAAAGATTTCGGATATACAAGTTTAATAAAGAACCTACAGTAAGGGGAAGGGTAGGGAAAGAGAAGAAAATTCTTCATGTATGGATGTCTGTGCCTCTGTGTCTGTGTCTTTGTGTGTGTGTGTGTGTGTGTGTGTGTAGCAACTGTGGTGGGTCTAGCAGCAGACTCTACCTTTGCGCATACAGCATCTGCCACATCCTTGTAGCTAAGACATCATCTCACACCCACTAGGTAATTTTATCTATATTGGAAGAATTATTTAATCCCATCATATTCCACCTACAACCATCCATCTATTCATTAGTCTGTCATCTTTTCAGTTCTTAAATCATTTATCTGTAGCTCATCCATAGCCAATTTTTCTATTCATTCATTTTGTAAGTCATCCATTCCATACAGAATTATGCTTTCCCTTTGTTTATTCTTCTAACATCTATCCATCAATAAACTCATTTGTTTAGAAACAAATGTTCACAGATTACTTGCTAAATGCTAGAATATGGTAGGTATTGGAAGGAAGACAACCTTGTATTTAGTGCAATTCAACTGTAAAATCTATACTATTTTGTTTCTTCTTTTCCACTTTCAGATTTTGTTTCATCCTTGGCCATCATTTAGTACTTAATGCTCTTCTTTGCTTTTTCCTCATATTTACCTTGAACCCTGATCTGTGTCTATACACTCATATTATATCTTTTCATGAAACCCTATATCAGGCATTGTAACTCTGTACAGTTTTCTGACAAGACTCTTTGACCTCATAACTGAACCTGTATTTTCTCTCATTGTCCTGATATCACAGAGTCTAATGTAAGTGTTGTTTAAAGGACTCACAATAAAAAGTTACCAATTCAATAACAAATCTACAGTTCCTTCTGCATAGACAACCCCTGGCATTTCTGATTTTTCCTCAGTACTAATATTGAAATTTTATACAACTTCTGAGACTATGTAGTATTCTTATATTTGTCTACTTCTTCTTATATTCAGTTCATATTTTAGTTCTATCTAGTAAGTAATATGGAATAAGGATGACAAAAATCAATTGAAATTCAGAAGTGGGTAGAATAATTTGAAGCATATTAAAAAAACAATTCTAAAGAGTCTCTCTTATCTTCTCATTTGTTAAATCATGTTAGAAGTAAAATATTTTTCCACTATCTCCACAAGCAAAATTAATTAATTAATTAACACTATTCTTATAATTTTGAACAATTCTTCATTTGGAAACGTTTATGTGCATTAAGCAGATAATTGCTTTAATTCTTCCATATTTGCTATTTAAATACATCTTGTCTTCACTTACACATTTAAAGGTACATCATATTCACATGGGACTTTAAGGAAGTAGCTGACTTCCAAAGTGATTGGAGATATCCTGGCTCCTTACAGAGAAATGAGAGAGTAATGCAGAAGTTAGTTTAGAGTAATTCTATAATTGGAAGCTAGGCTTACCAATTTTCAAGGAAGGCAATACAATAGACTTCTCAAATATGATTTGACATTCAGCACTGTCCACCAGGCTTTTTAACAGTAGAGTGCTGAATTTTTTTAGTGATTTTTAAGAGCCACCCAATTAAATCACTAGTGTTTATTCCACTGGAATAAGCATACGTGTAAACATAGGTAAACCTTTTAAAGCAGTAGTAATAATACTTTTAGATCAAATGAAATATCAGTCTCAAATGTGTTTAATTTTAAATTGTTCTTTCACTAATGTTCAGATTGATGGGTCCATGATAAGAGGAAAAAGTGAGGTTTATGGTTTCCTGTATTCACTGAGTGTGGGAGAGTGCTCTCAATGACCATAAAAAGAGGGTGTGGGAATTTGATATGAAGCAGTGTAATGCCATGAGGATCTGGGAGGCCCCTGGAATAGGGAGAATGACAAAAATAGGTGGGTGTAGAATAATAACATCAATGCATTTAATTAGTTTCTGTAAATACTTCTCGGTATTTACCCTTCCCTCATTCAATTTAGTAACTACATTAGTTTCACAGTTTTAAGTTGGAGGGATTTAGAAACAGCAGAAAATTAAATTTCCTAAAATATGTCATTGGGCCATAGGGAAGAAACAAAATCCACATCTACTCTGATATACTCTCTCCACTACTTCCCTGAATATTTTGTTTTCATTTTCTGCTTTTCTCCTATTTTAATCCTACAGCATGGACTAAAACAGTTTGGACCCAGAATACATGGAATCCCTTTTTCCAATAACCAACATCAGTCAATGTGGTCAAAGAGTTTTATCCTAAATGCTGCTCAGAGTAACTGAGCCATGGACTCCACTGCATGGAAATTATGAAAGTCTTCCTAATCTTGGGGACACATCTCAGCATATAGAAAATGTATGAGAATACGCAGGGTAAAGAAACAGCTCACAGAGCTAGAAAGAAATGGTCATTGGAGGATAAAGAAAAAGTACTCAGGAAAGAGAGACAGAAACTTAAGAGCTACGGTAGAGAGAATTACCTCTGCCCCAGCTTTTATGGCTTAGAAGATATCCTGAATCTCTGGTTTTTGTTGTGGTCAAGAGACTTCTATGTTCATGAGGGATAAAAATTAATAGTCCAGTAACAGGAAGTGCAGATGATTTTCAATTGGGGAGTCACAGGAAGGACATGAAATTTGGTTATTGTAGAGCTATAAATGGATAAAGGCAAAAGCTGAAGAATATACATCCTCTCAGCTCTGGCATGGTCCTAATTTTCTCTCCCTCCAGCTACATGGAATAACTGACATCTTCAAAAAACAGGTTTAAGGAGCTTTTTTGATGGTCTCAGGACCAACCAAAGTGGCATATATTTATTTAATGTCCTTTCCAATTTTAAATACTGTGCTAGAATAATCTATGAAAAGAATGATTCTAAGATACAACACTTCAGAAGGGGAGGTGTAGGTTAGTTCACCCATAATTGGTCAGCTGAGATTTGTAGCCCAGAAGACAGAGGAATCAGTGTCATTTGTTGCCTGGAATCACAGACAGAAGCCCAATTTGAGTCTTACTAGCAAACAACTCAAATTATAAAATCCCCAGAGAATTCTATTTAACATGTAATTTTGGAATTTCTTTCTTCACTGAATCTATGACTAAGAACTCCCAGGTGTCTGGTTGGCTTTGAAAGATAACAAATTGCTGACTTGTGAAAAAGAAGGAATTAAATAATATATTGTTCTTTTGTGAAAGAAAATTATAAGAACATTTGTAAACCTTCACATACACAATATCCATGATTGTAACAATCAATAGGAGTGGAAATGGAGAAATTTCATGATAGTTGTACTTATGAAATTATATAAAAACAATAACAGTTTTTTAATCAATCCACATTCATGTTCTATAATCTAAACTTCTTAAAAATGTGTTCTAGGGAAGCGGCTGTGGCTCAATCAGTAGGGCTCCCATTTACCATATGGGAGGCCCCAGGTTCGGTTCCCAGGGCCTCCTGGTGAAGGCAAGCCCGCCCGCATGGGGTGGTTAGCTGACCCAGCGAGCACAAGCAGCAAGGGGGGGGGATAAATGAATAAATAAATAAAAAATCTTTAAAAAAATGTGTTCTACATTTATATCATAATTGTGTTTAAGCTTTCTATTAGAAGAAGTGAAAGAAAAGTTATGAAGTTAACAAGTTTCATTGCGCTGTGTATATCTGCATAACACAACAATTGTATGTATTCTAGCAAAAAATGTAAATGCTTGAACTCCTCTAAAATGTAATGTCAATTAATGGTAAACAGATCATTACACACCATAAGAAGACCAGTTACAAAGCAAAGACCTTTGTTTATGGAAAAGACTTACAATATGAGCCAGCAGAGAACACACCATTAGTCCAGGTTTGGGTAAGTCATACATGGAGGCACAGATTTAAAAATGACTCACTGCTTTACCTTGTTATATTATTATTGATTGCATTTGCTGGATGCCTTATTATGTCATCTAATGGAAACATTGAAAAATAATCATTAAAGGTACAAAGTAATAGTGTTTTGAATAAAATATGAATGTACAGGTTTATTAAATATAGACATGGAATGATAGAAAAAGTTAATAATGAAATACTGTCAGGAATTTGACATCATAAAATTATAAAATTAGATGAACTGAACAACTTCTTAAAAAACATACATCACCTGATGTGATTTAAAAAGACATGGAATACCTGTATAGCTCTAAACTATTAAATAAAAATTTTCAGTAATTAAACATCTTTCTATCATGAAAATGTCACACCTAGATTGTTTTTATAGGTGAGTCTTTTCAAATTTTCAACAGCATATTTCAATCTTAAATAACTCTGTCAGAAAATAACAGAAGGACTATTAATAGACTTATCTTATGAGCCTAGTATAACCTTTTAAAAATAATTATCCTCATTTTAATGAGCACTTCTTGAATAAATTCTTTCTTTCAACAAGTAGTGTCTGTGTGTTAGCCATGTGCCTGGCACTCTGCTCAGCACTGAGAGAGTATCATAAAAATCATCAATATAGTGATACTTCTGAGCATTGAGAGCACTAAAAATAAATTATATATATTTTAAAATTTTATTACAAATCATTTTATTGTATTAAAATTATAAAAATTCTGATTTCTGGGAAGATGGTGTTAGAGTAGGGTGCCATGGCTCAATTCTCTTGCAAAAACAACAGAATGGGGAGTGGATGTGGCTCAAGAGGTTGAGAGCCTGACTCCCACATGGGAAGTACAGGGTTCAGTTCCCAGTGCTTCTTGAAAAACAAAAACAAACAGCAGATTCAGATGGGAAGATGGCATCAAATTAGGTAGACAAGGCTCTGCTCTCTCACAAAAACAACAGGGAAAGAGCCAAAAGCTGCCCAAGGAACCTGCTTTGGGGGTCAGCAGACCAGGACAGTGCTTCACAACTCCCAGGAGAATGAGGGACAGAGATATAAAGAACCAGAAACAAAAAACTGTGAGTTACTAAACCTCTCAGATGCTGGGAAGTGCACAACTCCCACACACCCAACATATTAAGCAGGGTAAAAACACCAGGCTCACTGCAGCTGACTGAGGGAGAGTAGACATTTTCTACCCTGTCATCTGTCACAAAGGAAAAGGGAGAAGTAGTTGGGGTGCTTTTCTTCAGTAAGTTCAGCTAGCAGAGTCCTCTTTGAATCTTGTCTCCAGCAAGACCAAAACAAAGGAAAACTGAGAGATGCGCCCCTATGGAAAGGTAAATCAATGAGCAACATCTGCTGGCCAGTCTGGAAACTGTATGGACAAAAAGTACAATTGGGTCTCTCTGTTCCCTAACTTCTGGTAGAAAATCTACGCCCGATTAGTGAATCCCTTGCATAATTTTGATTACTTAAGCTGGGCAATTTTAAAAACTTAGGTAAGTTGAACCAACTATACTAAAAATAGACAAGATAGAGAAATTGGCCATCAGAGTAAATTCATCAGAATATTCAGATGGCTAAAATATTCAGCAAAAAATCACAAGCCATACTAGGAAACAGATAGAGATGGCTCAGCCAAAGGAACAAATGAAATATCCTGAAGAGATACAGGATTTAAGACAATTATTCAATGATAATCACACAGCTCTCCTGAATAAATTCAAAGAATTCAAATAAAATATGCCTAAAGAGATAAAGGATATTAAGAAGACAGTGGGAGAGCATAAAGAACAATTTGAAAGTCTTCAAAGAAAAGTAACAGACCTTATGAGAATGAAAGACAAGATGTATGAGATTAAAAATACATTAGAGGCACATAAGAGCAAATTTGAATTGCTGGAAGACAGAATTGGTGATTTCAAAAACAGAACATCTGAACTGGAAAAGACCAGACAGAGAAGACAATGGGAAAAAATGGAACAAGATCTCAGGGAATTCAATGACAACACAAAACCAAAACATAGCATGAAGAGTGTCCCAGAAGAAGAAGACAAGGGGCAGAAAGAATATTTGAGGAAATAATGACAGAAAATTTCCCTACCCTTATGAAAGACATAAATATCAATATTGAAGAACAGAAATTCACCCCAAACAGAATAAATCAGAATAGACCTACATCGAGACACATACTATTCAGGATAACAAATACCAGATGTAAAGAGAAGATTCTGAAAGCAGCAAGGGAAAAGCAAAGCATCACATACAAAGGAACCTCGATAAGATTCAGTGCGGCCCTTTCTTCAGAAACCATGGAGGAGAGAAGAAAGAGGTATAAAGTATTTAAGGTACTGAAAGAGAAAAGTTGCCAGCCAGGAATTCTGTATCTAGCAAAGCTGTCTGACAAAAATTAATGGGAGTTCAAAGTTGTTGTAATTCAACGTGGAGGTAGACGGTGCCGGGAATGATCCAAAGAAAGATTGGGATCAGGGGACCTCACTCCATGTGGAATGCAGGCAAATTTATTTAGGCTGAAGCTGCTTTTTATACTACAAAGCTGATAACAAAAGTAGGGCATCCTTTGCTAGTTCCTCTGCTTGGCACATAAGAGCGCTGCCGGTTCCTGTATCTCTAGATGATTTTTCTTAGGAATTTATACAATAACTTCTTAGTGGTGGGTTCATTCTGCTCTGCTTCCTCCCATTGACGTCTGCAGTGTGCAGAGTTCTTGGAGACATTTGCTAATGTTTCTTTTCCAGCAAGCATGCTTTTTAGATGCTTAACCCTTTATGCTCTGACTCTCAGCATCTTCTCCAACACAAAGTCTTCACAGACAAACAAAAACTGAAAGAATAAATTAACAAAAGACCAGAATTACAATAGATACAAAAGGGAGTGTGGCAGCCTGGAAAGAAAAGGCACAGGTGAGAGACTTGGAGAAGAGGGTTGAAATGAAGATTATTAGAAAGGATAAATTAAAAGGTAAAAAGATAGACAATAAACAATAGAAAAACAGTAAGCCAATGTAAAAATGGATGAGGTAAATAAAGCCTTTACAGTAATAACATTGAATGTTAATGGCTTAACTCCCCAATCAAAATACATTTACTGAAAGAATGGATAAAAAAAATATGAGCTATCTATATGTTGTCAAAAAGAGACTCACCTCAGATGTAAGGACATAATGAAGGTAAAAGTGAAAGTCTGGAAAAAGTTATTCCAAGCAAATAGTAACGAAAAAAGAACTGGAGTAATGATACTAATATTAGAAAAAATAGATTTTAAATGCCAAACTGTTCAAAGGGATGAAGAAAGTCATTATATATTAATAAAAGGGGCAATTCACCAAGAAGAAATAAATATACTAAATATTTATGCACCTAACCTCAGTTCCCCAAGACACATAAGACAATGTCAAATATGAAGGGAGAACTAGATGTCTCCACAATAATATGTGGCTGCTTCAATACATCAGTCTCAGTATTGAATAGAACATCTGTAGAGAAGATAAATAAAGAAATAGAGAGCTTGAATAATATGATAACTGATCTAGACTTAACAGACATATATAGAGCATTGCACTCCAAAACAGCTGGATATACATTCTTTTCAAGTGCCCATGGATCCTTCTTCAAGACATCCCATATGTTGAGTCACAAGATAAGTCTCAATAAATTTAAAAAGATTGAAATTGTACAAAACAGTTTCTATGATCATAATGGAATGAAGCTAGAAATCAATAATGGAGGTACAAGGGGAAAATTCATAAATATATGGAGATTAAACAACACGCTCTTAAATCATCAGTGAGTCAAAGTAGAAATTGCAAGAGAATTCAGCAAATATCTTGAGATAAATGAAAATGAGAACTTAACATATCAAAACCTATGTAACACTGCAAAGGCAGTGCTGAGAGGAAAATTTATAGCCCTCAATGTTTACATTAAAAAAAAAGAAAAAGCTAAAATTGAAGACCTAACTGCACACCTGGAGGAACTAGAAAAAGAGCAGGAAACTAATCCCAAACAAAACTGAAGGAAAGAAATAGGAAATACCAGAGCTGAAATAAATGAAATTGAAAACAAGACAATAAATAATAGAAAGTGCAACAAAACAAAAAAGTTAGTTCATTAAGAAGATCAACAAAATTGACAAACCCTGAGCTGGATTGACAAAGAAAAAAAGAGTGAACACACAAATAAGTAAAATCAGAAATGAGAGAAGGGACATTGCCACTGACCCACAGAAATTAAAGTGATCATAAGAGGATACTATGAACAACTGTATGCCAAAAAACTAGAAAATGTAGACGAGATGGACAAATTCCTAGAAACACACAAACCACCTACACTGACCCTAGAAGAAATAGAAGACCACAACAAACCAATCACAAGTGAAGAGATTGAAACAGTCATCAAAAACATCCCAAAGAAGAAAAGCCCAGGACCAGATGGCTTCACAGGTGAATTCTACCAATCATTCAAAGATGACCTAATACCAATCTTGCTCAAGTTCTCTCAAAAAATTGAACAGAAAAGAATGCTACCAAAGTAATTCTATGAAGCCAACATCACCCTAACACTGAAAATAGTTAAATATACTATGAAAAAAGAAAATTACAGATCAATATCTCTAATGAATATAGGTGCAAAAACCCTCAAAAAAAAAAAAAAAAAAAAAAAAAACCTTGCAAACAGAATCCAAAAGCACATTAAAAGAATTATACACCACGATCAAGTGGGTTTTATCACAGGTATACAAGAATGGTTCAACACAAGAAAATCAATTAGTGCAATACAACAAATTAATAAATTGAAGAAGAAAAATCCATCCTCTCAATTGATGCAGAAAAGACATTTGACAAAATACATCACCCTTTCTTGATAAAAAACACCCCAAAAGATAGAAATAGAAGGAAGATTTTTCAACATGTAAAGTGCATATATGAAAAACTACAGCTAGCATTGTACTCAGTGGTAGAAGACAGAAAGCTTTCCCCTGAAATCAGAAACAAGACACGGATGCCCACTGTCACCATAGTCGTTCAATATTGTGTTAGAAGCTAGAGTAAGTAGGCTAGATAAAGAAGTAAAAGGCACCCAAATAGGAAAGGAAGAAGTAAAACTTTCCCTATGCACTGATGATATGATCCTATATCTAGAGACTCCTGAAAAACCCATAACAGAGCTACTAGAATTAATAGGCAAATTCAGCAAAGTGGCAGGATAGAAGATTAATAGGTAAAAATCAATAGCATTTCTATATACTACTGATGTGCAATCTGAGGAGGAAATCAGAAGAAAACTCCATTTATAATAGCAACTAAAACAATCAAATATTTAAGAATAAATTTAATCAAGGACATAAAGGACCTGTTTTCAGAAAACTACAAACATTGCTAAATGAAACTGAAGAAAAAATAAATGGAAGGACATTCTGTGTTCATGGATTGGAAGATGAAATATTGTTAAGATGTCAGTTCTACCCAAAATTATTTTCAGATTCAATGCAATCCCAACAAAAATCCCAACAGCCTTTTTTTGCAGAAATTGAAAAGCCTATAATCAAATTTATTTGGAAGTGTAAGGAGGCTCAAATAGCCAAAAAATGTCTCAAAAAGGAAGTTACTTCCTGACTTTAAAGCATATTACTTACCTAGAGTGATTTTTAAAAAAAACGCATAGTACTGACATAAGGACAGAAAGATTGACCAACAGAACTGATTCGAAAACTCAGAAATTGACCCTCATATCTACAGCAAGTGAATTTGACAAGCATGTTAAGCTCACCCAACTGTGCCAAAGAAATCTATTCAACAAATGGTGCTGTGAAAACTGGATACCCATATCCAAAAGAAAGAAAGAGGACCTCCGCTCACACTCATACAAAAATTAACTCAAAATGGATCAAGGACCTAAGTATAAAAACAACCATAAAACTCCTAGAAGAAAATGTAGGGAAACATCTTCAAGTTCTTGTGGTAGGCAGTGGTTTCTTAAACCTTACATCCATAGCATGAGCCACAAAACAAAAAATAAATAAATGGGACCTCCTCAAAATTCAACACTTCTGTACCTTGAAGGACTTCGTCAAAATGGTGAAAGGCAGCCAACACAATGGGAGAAAATACTTGGCAATCACATATCTGATAATGATTTAATATCCATTATATATAAGGAGATCATACACCTCAACAATAAAAAGACAGACTATCCAATTAAAAAATGAGCAAAAGATTTTAAAAGACAACTGTCTAAAGAAGAAATAAAAATGGAGAAGAAACAAATGGAAAAATATTCAACATCATGAGCGATTAGGGAAATGCAAATCAAAACTACAATGAGATATCATTTCACAACTATTAGATTGGCCGCTAATAAAAAGTCAGAAACTGTAAATGTTGGAGAGGATGTGGAGAGATAGGAATGTTTATTCACTGTTGGTGGGAATGTAGAATAGTACAGCCACTGTGGAAGACTGTTTTGCAGATCCTAAGGAAGTTTAATATAGACTTGCCATGGGACCCGGCAATACCATTGCTAGGTATATACCCAGAGTAAAAGAGCTATATACCCAGAAGTACTGAGAGCAGTGACACATGTAGACATCTACACACTGATGTGCACAGCAGTGTTATTCACAATTGCCAAAAGTTGGAAACAACCCACATGTCCATCAACTGATGAATGGATAAACAAATTGTGGAGTATACACACGATGGAATACTATGCAGCAGCAAGAAGAAATGATGTTGTGAAACATATGACAGCTTGGATGAACCTTGGAGGACATTATGTTGAGTGAAGCAAGCCAGACACAAAAGAACAAATACTGTATGATTGCCCTATTATAAACTAAATATATAATGTGAAATATAAATATATTATGTGAAATATGAATATGGGTAAAATTGCATATATAAGACCGTATTTCTTTGAAGCTGAACAAATGTAGGCTAATACTTCAAAATGTTACTATCAGACCAAAAAAACACCATTATACTAAGTGAAGGAGACCAGACACAGAGTACTACATATTGTATGGTTCCATTTATATAAAATGTAAATATAAATTAATTTATAAAGACGAAATTAGATTAGAGGTTATGTAGGGCTGAGAAAGGAATGCTAAGGATGCTAAGGGGTGTGGAATCTTTCTTTTTGGAGTAATGAAAGTGTTCTAAAGTTTTTGAGATGAATATACAACATTGTGATTATACTAAAAGCCACTTCTTATGCACTTTGAATAAGATAAGTCTCTTGTAAACAACATATAGCTGAATCATGCCTTTTAATCCATTTTCCCAATCTGTGCCTGTCGAAGGTCAGTAACAATATTCAACTGTCCTGTGTACAACCAAATATGCACTAAATCTATCCAGAATATTGGGTCATATTCACTCTTAAACTTGACATCTTTAAATATTATGACATGAAACTAATAAACTTATGTCATATGATAAAGGGAAAGGTTAGGGAAGAAAACAAACATATTCATTTTATGTACATATTCAATGTATTCATAACAAAACAAGTAAGAAATATTCATCATTACAGACCTTGTTTCAGTAACTGGTCACGTGGTCAAAGTTAGTATTTATCACTATCTTCTTCCACTACCCATTCCATATTCCCTTTAGCTTCAGCAAGCAACTCAGCTGCCTGTGGTTCTTTGCCTGGTGGGGTGACCCAAACTTTCATTCCTGAAGATTATGAGTCATTGTTAGTCCTCCCTGGATTGGGTTGTTGCAATTTTCCATTGACTTTAATCATAGGGCATGGTATTACTAAGAGACTCCCTAGGGGATCTCCTATATTCCAGGCAAAGTCTTCTTTTTTTAAATTATTTTTTAAAAGAAGATTTAGATTACATAAATGTTAGATAAAAAATATAAGGAATTCCCATATGTCCCCCTCCTTCCCCCTCACACACTTTCCCACATCAACAACGTCCCTCATTAATGCTATACATTTGTTACAATTGATGAACACATATTGAAGCACTGCTACTAACTATGGATTATAGTATACATTATATTTGCACTCTGATTCATGCAATTTTGTAGGTTATGACAAAATATATAATGGCCGTATCCATCCTTGCAATAGCATGCAGGACAACTCCAGTGTCCCAAAAATGCTCCCATATTGCCCCTATTCTTCCCTCTCCTATCTCAAAGAACCTCTGCTGGCCACTATATTTATATCAATGATAGGAGTTTTTCCAGTGTTAGAATAACAATAAGGCTATAGTAGCATAATAATGTCTATTTTAATCCATTGTTCATTCCCTAATCTTGAGGATTTGCCCACTCTGGTAATTGAGAGGGAGCTTAGATCCCATGGGACAGAAGGATGGAATTATCTTGCTTGCAGTTACAGACACTCTGTTCCTTGGGATGGGCATTGTCCAACGTCATCTCCTTTTTAGTTGTCCTGGGTGAGCCCAGTGAACAGGAGATTAAGTGTTACAACTCTGCTGAAATCCAGTGCTCAACTGGCATATGGACAGATCAAAGATTTAAGTCTCTGGCACATATATTTATCAAATATAGTTCTAATTATAGGTTCAAGTAATAGCAGCACAAGAGCTAAGTGTAAGTTCCCTACACAACTCTACTCTTTAATTCCTGTAAGACTCAGAATACAGCTGAAGAAGGCGTGCTCTGGAGCTGATCCCCAGCACGCTTTTTATTCAGGACTTTTTTTTACAGTCAAAATCAGGGGGCAGGTGCAAGGGAGCAGGCATGTATGGGGGTTGTAAATAACATCATAAGAATTCCAGGCTGATAATGCGGGAAGCAAGATTACAGACACATTTAGTGATAAACATAGGAGATAAGGGAGATAAGCAGGAAGGTTCCTGTTTATGGCAGGAACTGATATGGTGAATTCTCTGTGTGGGCAGAGAAACGGGCCTCCAAGTTATTTCTTAGATTTAAAGATCAGAGGGTTCCCACAGCTCAGCTCCTCTGTTCTCTTCACCTACAAATTATCAGGGCAATGGCTCATCTCTCCCTGGGCCCCAGAGGCAAACATGACAGAGCTCTCTTTCTTCTTGTGTCTTCTTAAGCGAGTGCCTCTTTATATCAGCACACCAAGGGGGCAGAGACTCAAGCTGAGTCATCCCTACTGCAGTGGTTGAATCAAAAGCCCTAAATTGATTTTATCAAGTAAACCTAAAACCTTGATTTTAATACAATCAAAGGGAATCACACCCAGAAGAACAGATTAGTTTATAAACATAATCTTTCTCTTTTGGGGATTCATAAATAATCTTAAACTGCCACAACATATGTAAGTATACAGCATACAATACCCCACTTTCAAGTCTTCAAAACTATACTAATTTCCTATGCCTTCTGCACTAACTTACCACAAACTTGTTATCTTAAAACAATAAAAAAACTTTTGTCTTGTGTTTCTGGAGAATAAAAGTCCGAAGTCAGTTTCACTGGGCTAAAGTCAAAGTGTTAGCAGGATCTAGGACCGTATGCATTCTTCTGCCTTTTCCAGCTTCTGGAGGTCTCCTACATTCCTTAGCTTATGGCCTCTTCCTCCATCTTCAAGCAGCATCAGTCTAATCCCTGACACATCACCCTCTCTTCCTCTTAAAGGATTACCTTTGAAATCCAGTATGATCTCCCTATCTGTAAATCCTTTAATTAATCTCATTTGTAATGTCTCTTTTGCTATATAAGCTAATATTCTCAGGTTCAGGAATTAGAACCTGGATATCTTTAAATACTATTATTTTGTCTAGCAAAGGTTTTTAGACCATTTGTGTTTAATATTAGGACTAGTATGGTTAGATTTAAAACTACAATCTTACTAGTGGTTTTATATTTCTTGTATATTTTCTTTGCTCATTTTTCTCTTTTTTCCTTCCTTCTTTTGTATTAATTTTATTTTGTGATTTCATTCTAGCCCCACTATTGACTGACTTTTTATGCCTCTTCTTTATTTGTTTGTTAATTGCTCTAAGTTTTGTTAGGTATTTTTTGAATGATCATGATCTAACTCCAATATTATACCACTTCATATAGTGTAAGTAACTTACAACAATGTACATCCATTTGCACACCCACATTCTTTGTGGTATTAAGGTCATACAATTTACCTCTCTATATGTTAAAAATCCAATCATACATTTTTGTTTTGACCAGTTTTTTATTTCTAAACAACTAAAATATGAAAATTGTTTTCTCCATTTCCCTTTATTTTTACCATTTTTCAAACTCTTCATTTTTTATTTGACCCAAATTACTACTTGGCAAATACACGTATATGCATATATATTTATATATCATTTTACAAATGTTTGTATGTATTGTGAGAATTTTGATTTTTACCCATAATAAAAAAAATAAAAAATAAAAAAAATAAAACAGGCCTTTTATAATAAATTGGGGAGTTTCCCTCCTCTATTTTCTAAAAAAAAAAAAACCTCTTCTGCCTGAAGTCCTTCCTTTAACATTCAATGTAGCTCTAGTCTTAGGGAAATGAATTATCATATTTATTATTTCTATTAAAAAGTCTTTATTTTGCTTTCATTTTGAAAGGTATCCTTCCTGAATATAGAATTCTGGAGTGGGAAGATGGCCTACAGGTTAGGCAGATAAGGCTTAGATCTCACTAAAACAACAGAAAAAAAGCCAGTGGCTGCCTTGGGGACCTGCTTTGGGGTACAGCAAACCAGGACACTGCTTACCAACTCCCAGGAGAGTGAGGGTCAGAGAAGAAGAAGCCAAAATAACTAATCCTGGGTTATTAAACCTTCTGGTTGCTGGGAATGGCTCGCCTCCCCCACCCCAGAGATATTAAGTAAGGGTAAAACTCCTGGTGACTAGTATCTAACTGAGAGTAGAGCAGATATCTACCACCACAGGAAGGTGTTCTGAATCATCTAGGAAGGTACTGGACAGATAGGAGAGCCCCAGGGAAAATCGTGGGTTGCTTACCTCAGTGGCTGGAAGCAGCACACATACTCAACCCTCAGGGAAGGTGGACGAGGTGGAGCTCCTAGCCCATGATCCAAACAGAAGTGTGATGGCAGATTCACTGTAAGGAAGAGGTGTCTGGGAGGATTAAGAGTGATTTCTTGTGGTGAATGTAGTTAGCTGGGCCCCCCTTGAATATCAGAAGGGACCCCAACTTGACAGGGAGGCAGGGAGGGGATATCCTCAGGTAGGTGGTCATGCCCAGCCACCAAGGTGGAGAGAAGAATTACATCAGTAAAGAGGCAGAGACAGGCAGCTGATCAGCACCACTCCAGGCAGACTGCAGGGAATCTAACCTGCCTAGGGAAAAAGGATGGATATGCTTCTGAAATGCTCATTAACCTAAGGAGGCATGATGGTGATGAATGGCACAATCAAAGAAATAAAAAATGCAATGGAAGCACACAACAGCAGATTTGAACAGGCAGAGGAAAGAGTCAGCGATGTGGAAGACTACATCTGAAATCAAACAGGTAATAGAACAGATAGATAAAAAGATAGAAAAAATTCACGCAGATACTTAGCAATTTGAATGACAACATGAAATGCACAAACATATGCATTAAATGCATATAAGAGGGAGAAGAAAAGGGAAAGGGGACAGAAGGTGTGTTGGAGGAAATAATGAAGGAAAACTTCCTAACGCTATTGAGGGACATGGACATACAAGTCCAAGAAGCGCAGCACACCCCAAATAGTATAAATCTTAACAGGCCTACTCCAAGACACATACTTGTCAAATTATCCAATGCTCAAGACAAAGAGAGAATAGTGAAAGCAGCAAGAGAAAAGAGATCCATCACATACAAAGGAAGCTCATTAAGATTAAGTGCTGACTTCTCATCTGAAACCATGGAGGCAAGAAGAGAGTGGTCAGATATAGTTACGGTGTTAAAAAGGAAAACTTCTAGCCAAGAATTCTCTATCCAGCAAAGCTAGCCTTCAAAAAAGAGAAAGAGCTCAAAATATCCACAGATAAACAGAAATTAAGATACTATACCAATAAGAAACCTGTACTTCAAGAAATACTAAAGAGTGTTCTGCAGGTGGAAAGGAAAAAACAGGACAGAAAGAGTTGGAAGAGAGCATAAAAACAACAAAAAAGATAAAAAAAGAAATAAAAACAACATATAGCATACATAAACCTAAAGAAAATATGGCTAATATAAGTAATTCCTTGAAAGAAATAACAATAAAAGTTAATGGATTAAACTCACCAGGCAAGAGATATAGGTTGGCAGAATGGATAAAGAAATATGACCCATCTATATGCTGTCTACAAGAAACCCACCTTAAACCCAGGGATGCAAGGAACCTGAAAGTAAATGGTTGGAAAACAATTTTACAACCAAACAATAACCAAAAAAGGGGCTTGAGTAGCTACACTAATATCAGACAAAATAGACTTTAAATGTAAAACTATTGTAAGAGACAAAGAAGGATATTGTATATTAATAAAAGTGGTAATCTACCAAGAAGAAAGAACAATCATAAACATTTATGCACCTAACCAGGATGCCTTAAATACAAGAGGAAAATACTGGAAAAATTAAGTGGAGAAATGGATGCCTCTACAATTATAGTGGGGGACTTTAATACAGCATTATACCATTAGACAGAACATCTCTACAGAGAATCAATAAAGAAACAAAGACTGAATAATACATTAGAGGACCAGGACCTAATAGACATATACAGAACATTAAACCAGAATACAGTGGGATATACATTCTTCTTAAGTGTACATGGATTATTCCCCAAGTAGACCACATTCTAGGCCACAGAACAACTCTCAATTAATTCAGAAAGATAAAAATTATACAAAGTAATTTCTCTGACCACAATGGAATGAAGCTGGAAATCAGTAAGGGGAAGAGAACCAGATTAGACACAAAGATCTGGAAGTTAAACAACACACTCTCAGACAAACAGTGGTTCAAGGAGGAAATCTCCAAAGAAATCAGTAACTACCATAATATGAATGAAAAAGACAACACAATGCACCAAAAGCTATGGAATGCAGCAAAAGCAGTACAGAGAAGTAAATTCATCACCATAAATGCCTATATTAAAAAAGAAGAAAAGGCTAAAATCAAAGACTTAACTGAACACCTGGGAGAATTCGAAAAAGTACAACAAACTAACCCCAAAGGAAGTAGAAAAAATGAAATAACAAATATTAGAGCAGAATAAATGAAATTGAAAATAAGAAAGCAGTAGAAAAAATAAACAAAACCAAAAGCTGGTTCTTCAAGAAGAGTAATAACATGGACACACCCTTAGCTAAACTAACAAAGATAAAAAGAGAGAAGATACAAATAATTAAAATAACAAACGAGGAAGGGGATATCACCACTGAAACCACAGAAACAGGGTATCATAAGAGGATACTTTGAAAAATTATATGACAACAAGATGGATAATTTTGAGGAAATGGACAAATTCCTAAAAACACACAAGCAGCCAACACTGTCAAAAGAAGAAATTGATGAACTCAACAGACCAATCACAAGTAGAGAAGGTAGAATTAGTCTTCAAAACCCTCCCAACTAAGAAGAGCCCAGGACCAGATTGATTCACAGGGAAATTCTGCCAAATTTTCCAGAAAGAACTAACACTAATCCTGCTTAAACTCTTCCAAAAAATAGAAGTAGAGGGGACTTTGCCTAACTCATTGTATGATGCCAACATCACCCTAATACCAAAGCCAAAGATGCCACAAGAAAGGAAAACTATAGACCAATCTCTCTAATGGACCCAGATGCTAAAATCCTCAAGAAAATACTTGCTAACCATATTCAACAGCACATCAAATGAATTATACACCATCACCAAGTGGGTTTCATCCATGGTATGCAAGGATGGTTCAACATGAGAAAATCAATCAATTTAATACACCAGGTAAACTGATCAAAAGAAAAAAACCACATTATCATTTCTATAGATGCAGAAAAAGCATTCAATAAAATATAGCAAACTTTTCTGATAAAAACACTACAAAAGATAGGAATAGAAGGAAACTTCCTCAACATGATGAAAGGTATATATGAAAAAACCCACAGCTAACATCATATTCAATGGTGAAATCCTAAAAGCTTTCCCTCTAAGATCCAGAACAAGACAAAGATGATCAATTTCACTGCTTCTATTTAACATAGTGTTAGAAGTACTTGCCCAAGCACTTAGGCAAGAAAAAAGAGGCATCCAAATTGGAAAGGAAGAAGTAAAAATGTCACTATTTGCAGAAGACATGATCCTATACATAGAAAGCCCTGAGAAATCTACAACAAAACTTCTAGAGCTTATAAATGAGTTCAGTAACATTGCAGGTTATAAGATAAACATGGAAAAATCAATAACATTTATGTACACCAATAATGAGCAATCTGAGGGGGAAATCAAGAAAAAATCCCATTTACAATAGTAACTAAAAGATTCAAATATCTAGGAATAAATTTAATAAAATATGTAAATGACTTATATGTAAGAGAACTACATAGCACTGTTAAAAGAAACCAAAGAAGACTGAAATAAATGGAACAATATTCCCTTTTAATGGATAGGAAGACTAAACATCATTAAGATGTCTGTCTTACCCAAACTGATCTACAGATTTAATGCAATCCCAATAAAAATAACCACAGCATTTTTTACTGAATTGGAAAAAGTAACTATGAAATTTATTTGGAAGGGCAAGAGGCCCTGAATAGCCAAAGACATATTGAGAAAAAAAAAATGAAATCAGAGGAATCACACTAGCAGTCCTTAAAACATCCTACAAAACTACAGAGGTCAAAACCGCATGATATTGGCACAAGCTTAGACATACTGACCAATGGAACTGAATCAAGAGTTTTGATATAGATCCTTGCATATATAGTCAACTGATATTCAATAAGGCCATAAAGTCCATTCAAATAGGAGAGAATGGCCTCTTCAACAAATGATGCTTGGAGAACTGGATATCAAAAAAAGTGAGAGAGGAACACTATCTCACACCTTACACAAAAATTTACTCAAGATGGATCAAGATCTAAATATAAGAGCCAAGAATATAAAGATCTTGGATGATAATGTAGGGAATCATCTACAGGAACTTGTAGTAGGAAATGGTTTCAAGAACTTTACGCCCAAAGCCTAAGCAATGAAAGAAAAAAATAGATAAATGGTACCTCCTCAAAATTAAAACCTTTTGCACCTCAAAGGAGTTTGTCCAGAAAGTAAAAAGGCAGCCTACTGAATGGGACAAAATATTTGGTAACCATTTATCTGATAGAGGCCTAATATCCAGCACATATATAGAAATTCTACACCTCAAATATAAAAAGACAAACAACCCATTTAAAAAATGGGCAAGTGATTTGAATAGACACTTCTTCAGAGAAGAAATACAAATGGCTAAAAAGCCCATGAAAAGATGCTCAATATCACTAGCTATTAGGGAAATGCAAATCATCTTATACCCATCAGACTGACAGATACTAAAAAAAACAGGACTACAAGTGTTGGAGAGGATGTGGAGGAATGGACACCCTCATCCACTGTCAGTGGGAATGTAGAATGGTGCAGCAACTGTGGAGGCCAGTTGGGCATTTCCTCTGAAAACTAACTATAGAACTACCATAGAGTCCAGCAATTCCACTCCTGGGTATATACCCAGAAGAACTGAAAGCAAGTATACGAACAGGTATATGCACACCAATGTTTATAGCGGCATTATCCTCTATTGCCAAAGTTGGAATCAACCCAAATGCCCTTCAACAGAAGAATGGATTTAAAAAATGTAGTATATACATACAGCGGAATATTACCTAGTTGTAAGAATGTAAGAGGGAAAATGGTATTAACACATAAGATAACATGGATGAGTCTTGAGGACCTCATGTTGAGTGAAGCAAGTCAGTCACTGAAGGACAAATATTACAAGACCTGACTGATTTGAATTAAGCAAATTGAGCAGATTCACAGAGCTAGAATCTGGGAGATAGGTTTATAGAAAATAGAAAGAGAGAAGATGCTTGTCAGCTAATGCCCATATGGGCAAAATCTCTGATAAGGGGGAGTTATGTAGTTGTACAGTGAAGGGGCATAACAGTGGTGTAATGACACTTTTAGGTTAAGCTGTGCTAGTTTGTCAGGGGGGTGAGGTGGGGAGGGTGGGTTGGACTGTTCATGGAACTGTGGAGAGAGTTAGGGGAGGGACCAGGTGAACACTGGGGATTGGTGGGTACATGGTTGAAACTATAATGTTTGGAATGCTCTTTTGGCAATATGGCAAGTGAGGGTTGCTGGTATGAGGTTTTGGATGTGGGGGGGGCATTTGGGACAGGGCACACCTGGGGTAGGCATCTAAGTAGTGTTTGACAGTTCATCTTGCCATACCATTATTTTAGTGGGTGGAGACCCACATAATGAGCAGCAAGGTGGTGGACTCCCACCAAGGGGAAGCTCACTATGTTCTCAAATAAAGGGACTGGAATCTCTCAAGAGCATGGGGGGTGCTTGCTAAGTGGGGGAGGACAGACCACTATGTCAAACCCTCAATGTTGTTGCAAGTAACTAAGAATTTTTCCTTCAAGGAGTGAACCTGGTAGTTGCCCTGGGTCCTGAGGGGAGGGGGAGGGAGGAATAGAATAGATAGAACAGGGCATTTTGGGGGAGATGGAAGTGTAATACATGATCTTGCTATGATGGATACAGGCCATGTTGAATTGCCTCAAAGTTTATAAAAGTGTACGGTCCAAACTGCCAACCATAATGTAAATGATTTCAATGTTTCAATGTTTGTACATCAGTTGTTAAAAAAAACCTACCATCCACATATAAAATGCTATTAATAGGGGAATGGGGAAATGAGGGAGGATGTTGGGTATATGGGAGTCCCCTATAATCGGTATGTGTTGTTCTGTAAACTAAAACTTCTTTGAAGACAAAATGAAAAAAAATATTAAGACACTGGGTGAATAAACAGAAGACAATGTCACTGTACATATAGAACATATAGATCTTATAGTGATGAAAGGAAAAAAGCCAAAAAATTTTTTAACATTTTTTCATTAATTTTTTTACACCAAATTTTTATTTTTATTTTTTAAATTTTTTAAATTTTATCTCTTATTTTGAAGACTATAATTATTATTTATTTTCTTATCATATTTGGCTATTATATTTGCTTCATTTTTGAAGAAATTTTGGGTCACAGAAGGGTTACAACAGTGGCAGGGGAGGATCATTGGTGCAGGGTGTCAGTGACTGGGGATACATAGGAGGAAGCTTACCTGGGCATATATATAAGGCATATGAATGTGTTCAAATGTTCATGGGGCATTGTTATGGTGGGTGGAGATTCACATAATAACTGAAAGAATATCAAATTCCAATTCTGGGGAGCTTTGCCACATTCTCTAATAGATCAGCAAGAATTCTGAGTACAGGGGCAATGACTAGTGAAGGAGGATGGTCCATTGACAGGCCCTTGATATTGAGGACTGTGCTTATGAACTCTTGGAATGGAAACTTAGCCTAGTGTTGTAGGTTGCCTAAGAGTTGCCTCCTGCGAGCCTACTTGTTGCTCAAATGTGGACTCTTTCTAAGCGGAACTCAGTATAAAAATACATTACCTTCCCCCTAGGGTGGGACATGACTCCCAGGGATGAGCCTCCCTGGCACCAAGGGATTACTACCAGACACCAACTAGCAAAGCAACTGGGAAAAAAACTTTGACCAAAAGGGGGAAATGGTGAAGACAAATGAGTTTATATGGCTAAGAGTCTTCAAAGTGAGTTGGGTGGTCATTCCAGAGGTTATGCTTATGCACACCTCAGCAGCATCTCATTGACTGCCAAAGTATCTACTACCTCAAACAGCAGGGCTCTTGAGGGCTCTGGAGACATCCAGACACTATAGTCAAGGCACATAGCTCAGGAGTTTGGTGCCTTACCAGTGGGCCTACTTTGGAATTTATGCTCCCCAGAGTGAGAGTAGGACCCAGTTGTGGTTTCCCTACACATGGCTCTTCTGTCCTTCTATTTGAACCTATAATTAGTACTAGAGTTGGTAGGTGTACATCCAAGAGACAAATCTTTGGGTTGTCCATGTGCCAGCTGGGCCCTGAATCTCATCAGAGTTGCAACACCTACTCTC
>JAKSZT010053895.1:461108-521592 GCA_026826555.1 Tolypeutes matacus
AAAAAAAAAAAAAAGAAACAGCAGAAGAATAAATTTGCTAACACTTGTGAGTGGGCCCTAGAGAAGAAACAAAACCCACACCTATTCTGATGTACCCTCACCACTCCCCTGAATATTCTTTTCCAGCTACTCTGTTCTTTTCCCATTTTAATCCTACAGCATAAACTAAAACAGTTTGTACCGAGAATAAACGGTATTCCTTTTTCAAATAACCAACATCAGTCATTGTGGTCAAAGAGTTTAATCCTGGATGCTGCTCAGAGTAGCTGAACCATGGACTCCACTACATGGAAAATATGAAAGGCTTCCTAAACTTTGGGCCTCAGTGTCAGCAATAAGGAAATTTATAAGAATACCCAGGGTAAAGAAGTACCTTAGAGAGCCAAAAGGAAAAGTTCATTGGAGGAGTGACAAAAAGTACTCAGGAGAGAAAGACAGAAACTTAAGAGCAACTATAGAGACAATTACCTCTCTCCTGGTTTTTATGGCTTGGAAGACATCCTGCAGCTGTGGTCTGTGCTGGGGCCAAAGACTTCTATGTTCATGAGGAAAAAAGGGCAGATGATTTTTCTATTGGAGAGTCAAAGGAAGGGCAGAAAATTGATTATCATAGAGCTATAAACAGATAAAGGTAGAAGCTGAAGAATATACATCCTCTTAGCTCTGGCATAGTCCTGATTTTCTCTCCCTCCAACTATATGAAACATCTGACACCCTCAAAAACAGGTGGAAGGAGCTTCTTTCTGATGATCTCTTACCAAACCAGACGGGCATTTGTTTATTTAATGTCCTCTCCAATTCTAAATACTGTACTACAATAATCCATGAAGAAAATGATTCCAAGATATTACCCTTCAGAAGAGCAGGTACAGGTTAGTTCATCCATAATTGGCCAGCTGAACCTTGTAGCCCAGGAGACAGAGGCATCAATGTCATTTATTGCCTGGAATCACAGACATAAGTCCAATTCGAGTCTCACTAGCAAACAACTCAAATATAAAATCCTCAAGGAATTCTATTTACTATGGAATTTTGGATCTTCTTTCTTCATTGAAACTATGAGAACTCTTTTGTATCCTATTGTCTTGGAAAGATAGCAAATTGGTGGCTTTTGAAAAAAATGGAATTAAATAATACACTTTTCCTTTGTGAAAGAAAGTCATAACAACATTTGTAAACCTTTCACATGCACAATATACATAGGTATAAAAATCAGTGGGAGTCATATGGTGATTCTTGCAATGCAAGAAATTATAACAATGAGGTGGAGCCAGTGGCCACTTGACAGTTTTTGGGTAGGGAGGGGATGAACAGTTGAAATACAGGGGCTTCTTTGGGAGTTGGAGGTTGTCCTGAGTACTGTTGTGGCAATGGATGTAGGCCATTTTAAATCAGCACACACCACTCAGAACTGAGTGGGAGAGAGTGTGGTCTACAGTGTGAACTGTGGTCTATGGTTGGTGGCAAGGCTCCAGGATGTGTAGGTTCATTGGGGTTGGTGGGCCACGCTGTGGGAGATGTTTGTGTGGGATGTGGTGGGAGGTGTGGGGGGTGGGCAACATGGGAATCCCAGTGGGTTCTGTGTAATATTTTGGGTAATCTAAGCACCTCTTAAAATATATGTATATATATATATATATATAACATTTTTGTAAGCAAATACACATATATGCATATATATTTATATATCATTTTACAAATGTTTGTATGTATTGTGAGAATTTTGATTTTTACCCATAATAAAAAAATTAAAAAAAAAAAAATCAGTGGGAGTAGAAAATAGGGAATTTTTGTGATAGCTGTATTTGTCAAATTATATATAAACCTTTACAGTTTTCAATTACTCCACAATCATGACTAATTATCTATACCTTCATGTAAATGTGCTCTACTGCTGAAAATTATATTCTGGATGCTGCTTCATTTAGAGAAAAGACTTACAATATGAGCCAGCAAAGAACACACAAGCATCCTAGAAATCTGGCCAATCATGCGTGGAGGCACAGATTTTAAAACGATTCAATGCTTCACCTTGTTATATTATTATTGATTGCACTTGCTAGATGGCTAATGATGTTTATTTATCTCTTTAATTGTATTCATTTGTCATACTAGAAAAGTTGAAAAGGAAACAAAGGTGCAAAGGAATAGTGTTTTGAATAAACTGTGAATGTACAGGGGTATTAACTATAGATATGGAGTGAAAGAAAAAGTTAATGAAATACTGTCAGAAATTTGATGTCATAAAATTTTAAATTTAGATGAAATGAAAAACTTCCTAAAAAATATAATTTATGAGAAGTGATTACAAAAGATATGGAATACCTGTATAGATCTAAAGTTATTATATAAATTATTTCAATAATTGAATATCTTTCTATCATGAAAATGTTATACCAACATTGCTTTTATAGGTGAATCCTTTCAAATTTTCAACAGAGTATCTCAATCTTAAATAACTCTGTCAGAGAATAGCAGAAGAAGGACTACTGCTGGACTTGTCCTATGAACCCATGATAACTTTTTTTCCAATAACTATCCACATTTTAATGAACACTTTTTGAATAAGTTATTTCACTCAACATGTTCTGTCTGTGTGTTCACCATGTGCCTGGCATCTTCTGGACACTGGGAAAATGGCCATAAAAATAATAAAAATGGAGATACTTCTAGCATTCAGAATGCTAAAAGTAAATAATACTTATATTTAAAATTTTTATTGCAAATCATTTTATTGTATTAAAAATATAAAAATTCAGATTTCTAGTAAGATATTGTTAGAGTAGGGCAGCAGGGCTCAACTGTCTTACAAAACCAATAAAGGAAGAGCAAAAAGCTGTCTGACAGAGCTTCTCTGAGGGTCTACAGAACAGTAAGAGCTATACATAAGATCTAGGAAGAACACAGAGATGAAGAGGCCACAGTGAAAATTATGACTTACTAGCCCCCATGGCCAGGAATAGCACCCATTCCCCACCCTAAAGGTAAACAGCTTGGGTAAAACCCATGGCTCACTTCAGCCAACTGAGAAGGAAATGGACATCTTCCTCACTGGGAGGAGGGAGAGTGCAGCAGAGGGCAGAGTGGTTTCTCTTCTGTGATTTTCACCAGTGGAGCCCCGTCTTGAATCTTGGTTCAATCTAGACTAGTATCTCCAGTGATCGGAGGTTGAGACACTTCCAAGGAAAGGCTTGCTGAAGTGTGCCATCTGGTGGTAGGCTGGCGAATTGCAATAACAAAAAAAAATTTTTGGAGTCTCTCATGTTCAGGCACATGATCAGGTTGCACCCCATAAATTTGTCATGGCCCTGTTTTAATAACTTAAACTAGACAATCTTAAAGATTTAGAATAAGTTGAACCCAAAACTATAGAAGAGCTATGAAACAAAACCACTAGGTAAGAGAGAAAAATTGACTATCAATGAATTGGATGAGACAGTCTCTAAAATTGAAAATACAGGAAAAAAGAAAGAGAAAAGAATGGAAAAATGGAACAGGGTCTCAGGAAATTGAATGACAATTTGAAATGTACACATATACATGTTATGGAGGCTCCATAAGTAGAAGAGAACAGAAATGGGGCTGAAAAAATATTTGAGGAAATAATGACCAAAAATTTCCCAACACTTATGAATGACATAAATATTAATATTCAAGGACAAACCACCTCAAACAGAGTAAATCCAAATAGACCTACTCCAAGACATGTACTATTCAGAATGTCGAATGCCAGAGATAAAAAGAGGATTTTGAAAGCAAAAAGAGAATAGCAAAGCATCATATACAAGGAAAGCTCTATAGTACTAAGTGCGAATCTCTCATCAGAAACCATGGAGGCAAGAAGGAAGTGGTATGATATATTTAAGGTTCTGAAAGAGAAAAACTGCCAAGAATGCTTTAATGCTTTATCTGGCCGAACTATCCTCAAAAATGAGGATGAGTTTAAAGTCTTCACAGACCAAAAAATAAAATAAAATAAAAAGAAAGAAAGAAAGGAAAAGTTGGTTACCAAAAGACTGGATCTCCAAGAGATACTAAAGGGAGCTAAAAGGAATTCTGTGACCAGAAAGGAAAAGATAAGGGCAAGAGAGTTGGAGAAGAGTGTAGAAATGAAGATTATTAGTAAGGGCAACTAAAATGGTAAAAAAGACATACAATAGTAAGATATGAAAACAGAAAGCTAAAGGATAAAATGGAAAAAGTAAGTAATGCATTTACAGTAATAACACTGAATGTTAATGGACTGAACTACCCAATGAAAAGACATATGCCGACAGAATGGCTAAAAAAATATGAGCCATCTATATGCTTTCAGCAAGAGACTCCCCTTAGACACAAAGACACAATCAGGCTGAAACTGAGAGGTTGGGAAAAGATAATTCACACAATTAGTAACCAATAAAGATCTGGAGTAGTGATATTAATATTGTGAAAATAGATTTTAAATGAAAAACTGTTAATAGGGATGAAGAAGGTCATTATACATTAATAAATTGGACAATTCACAAAGGTGAAATAACAATGATAAATATTTATGTATATTTATGTATCTGGGTGTCCCAAAATACATGAGACACACAGTGACAAAACTAAAAGGAGAAATAAACATCTCTACAATAATAGTTGGAGATTTCAATACACCATTGTCAGCATTGGATAGAACATCTGGGCAGAGGATAAATCAGGAAAAGAGAACTTGAATAATATGGTAAATGAACTATACCTAACTGACATTTAGAGAGCATTACACACCAAAACAGCAGGCTATCCATTTTCTCAAATGCTCATGGATCATTCTATAGGATAGACCATATGTTGTGATACAAGACAGGGCTCAATAAATATAAAAAATTGGGAAATGTACAAAGCACATTATAAGTCCATAAGGGAATGAAGCTGGAAATCAATAACAGGGGAAAATTCCCAAATATCTGGAGATAGAACAACACATTCCTAAATAGTCAGTGAGTTGAAGACAAAATTGCAAGAGAAATCAGGAAATGTTCTGAGACAAATGAAAACGAGAACACATAATATCAAAACCTATAGGATAGATAGAGTGAAGGCATTGATGATAGGGAAATTAATAGCCCTCAATGCTTACATTAAAAAAGAATTAAGAGCTAAAATGAAGAACTAACTGGATATCTGGAGGAATAAGAAAAAGGACAGAAAACTAATTTCAAAGTAAGCAGAAGGAAAGAAATAACAAAGAATAGAGCAGAAATAAATGAAATTGAGAACAAAAAAGGCAATAGAAAGAATCATCAAAACCAAAAATTTCTTCTTTGAGAAGATCAAAAAAATTGACAAACCCTTACCCAGACTGACAAAGAAAAAAGAGAGAAGATGCAAATAAATGAACTCAGAAATGAGAGGGGAGACATTACCACTGACCCTGTATAAATAAAAGAGGTCTTAAGAGGACACTGTGAACAACTGTATGCCAACAAACTAGACAATGTAGATGAAATGGACAAATTCCTAGAAACATACAAACCACCTACACTGACCCTAGAAGATATAGAAGACTTCCACAAACTAATCACAAGTAAAGAGATTGAAACAGTCATCAAAAACTTCCCCAACACGGAAAGCCCAGATGGCTTCGCAGGTGCATTCTACTAATAATTTAAAGAAGATCTAATACCAAATTTGCTCAAAATCTTAAAAATTGAAGAGGAGTGAATGTTACCAAACTCATTCTATTATGCCAACATCACCATAAAACCAAAATCAGACAATGATATTAGAAAAAAAGAAAGATAATTACAGACCAAATTCTCTAATGAATATAAGTGCAAAAATCCTCAATAAAATACTTGATAACTGAATTCAAAGGCACATTAAAATAATTATACACCACAATAAAGTGGGTTTTATACTAGGCATGCAAAGATGGTTCAACACAAGAAATCAATTAGTGTAATACAACAAATTAATAAATTGAAGAAGAAAAAATCACATGATCATCTCAATTGATGCAGAAAAAGGCATTTGACAAAATATTGCATCTTTTCTTGAAAAAAAAAAAAACAAAACAGTCCAATAGATACGATGAAACACACACAGCTAACATTATACTCAACGGTGAAAGACTGAGCTTTCCCACTGAGATTGGGAACAAGATAAGAACGCGTACTGCCACCATTGTTATTCAATATTGTGCTAGAAGTTCTAGCTAAAACAATTAGGCAAGAAAAAGAAATAAAAGACACCCAAACAGGAAAGGAACAAGTAAAACTTTCACTATTCACTTGTGATATGATCCTATACCCAGGAAATCCCTAAAAATTGACAACAAAGCTACTAGAATTAATGAACGACTTCAGCAAAGTGGTGGGATAAAGAATTGGTGTGAAAAAGTCAGTAGTGTTTCTGTACATTACTAATGAAGAACCTGGGGAAGAACCTAGGAAAATAATTCCATTTACAATAGCAAATAAAAGAATTAAATATTTGGGAATAAACTTAAACAAGAACATAAAGGCTCTGTATTCAGAAAATGACAAAAAATTGCTATAAGAAACCAAGGAAGGCATAAATAAATGGAAAGACATACCATGTTCATGGATTGGAAGTCAGAATATCCTTAAGATGTCAGTTCTACATATACCAATTTACACATTGTATGCAATCCCAATAAAAATTTCAACAGCCTTTTTTTTTTAACAGAAATGGAAAAGTCAATTATCAAATTTATTTGGAAGGACTCTCACTTCCTGATTTTAAAGCATATTACTCAGCTACAGTGGTAAAAAAAAAAACAAAACAGCATGGCACTGGCATAAAGATAGACATATTGACCAATGGAACTGATTCAAAGCTTCAGAAACAGGCCCTCAGGGCTGAGGTCAAATGATTTTTGACAAGGTTATCAAACCCACCCAGCTGAGTGAGAACAGTCTACTCAACAAATGGTGCTGGGAGAACTGGATATTCATAGCTAAAAGAAAGAAGGACTCCGATCTCACACCTTATACAAAAGTGAACTCAGAATGGATCAAAGACCTAAATATAAAAGCTATAACCGTAAAACTCCTAGAAGAAGATGTAGGGAAACATCTTCAAGATCTTGTGGTAGATGTTGGTTTCTTAAACTTTACACCTGGAACGTGAACAATGGAAGAAAAATTAAATGGGACCTCCTCACAAACACTTTTGTATTTTCAAAAGAAAAATTTCAGAAACCAAATATCTGACAATGGTTTGATCTTCATGTTATATGAAGAGATCATACAACTCAACAGTGAAAAGATAAGCAACCCAATTTAAAAATTGGCAAAATACTTGAACAGACATTTTTCCAGAGAAGAAATACAAATGGACATAAAGCACATGAAAAGATGATCAACATCACTAGCTCTTAGGGAAATGCAGGTCAAAACTACAGTGTTTATGCCTTACAGAATGACCACTATTAAAAAGGCAGAAAACTACAAGTGCTGGAGAGGATGTGGAGAAATGGTAATACTCCTTCATATTGTTGGTGGGAATGTAAAATGGAGCAGCTTCTGTGGAGGATGGTTTAATGGTTCCTCAAAAAGCTAAATACTGAACTGCCATATGATCCAGCAATCCTGCTACTAAGAATATATTCAGAAAAACTGAAAGCAAGGATATGAACAGACATTTTCACACCAATGTTCAAAATGGCATTATTCACAATTGCTGAAAGATGGAACCAACCCAAGTGTTCATCAACCAATGAATGGATAAACAAAATGTGGTATATACATATGATGGAATGCTATTCAGCAGTAAAAAGAAATGAACTTGGAATGCATTTGACCACATGGATGAACCTTGAGGACTTTATGTTGAGTGAAATCAGCCAGATACAAAAGGATAAATATTGTATGGCGTTCTGCTAAGGAAGAGGCAGAAACTCTAAATGCTATGCA
Organism: Tolypeutes matacus; assembly: GCA_026826555.1. Classification (NCBI taxonomy): domain Eukaryota; kingdom Metazoa; phylum Chordata; class Mammalia; order Cingulata; family Chlamyphoridae; genus Tolypeutes; species Tolypeutes matacus. The sequence goes on from JAKSZT010053895.1 coordinate 469,013, forward strand.
GAGGCAGTTTTATTCAATCAGATGAGTTTCAGGTAATATTAAATGATTATAACAATTGAGCAATCACACAAAATAAGAGTAATTAATTAAAGACATAGGAAAGAGTGAAAGTATATACAACCACTCACTAAATCAGGGGAAAACTCAACATCTGAACTCTCATATGGCTGGGGGCCCCTTTGCAGCTGATCAGAGTCCTGATTGGGAAAACAATCCCAGGCAGGGTGCCCCTCCTTAGTGAGGCTCCAACTGGCAGCTTGGGGTCCATCCCTTTTAAGGAGTTCTGAACCTCAGAACTCTAATGGGTCTTGCAACTCATGAAGAATGGCCTCATCAAAAGTAACCGAATCCATCCAGTAGGGGGGGGCCAACTTTCCACAGGAGAGACACAGTGTCTCGAGGTGTCTTTTGTTCTATTCTGTTTATGGTACACTAACATCAGCTTTAAGTTGTTGTCAACTTTACAGGGGGTACAAACAAGATGTGTAAATATCATGTTTGGTGACTTGCTCCTTCTAAATATTTGTTTTTGCATAGTAGATGATGGGGTTGCCTATATATCAACATTTTAACATTCCAAAGGACAAGTTAATCATTCACAATTCTAGGCTAAAACAACAAAGACTATTGATTAGAAAGCTTATGAATTCAAAATTCTTAAAAATAGTTTTCTTATAGTACATCATATGGTCTCATTAATATGTACTAAATACAGAGTAAGCTTATGGAATTAAATTCTCGAGTATAGTTTAAACGGACATAGAATTCAGATTGAGAAGGGGGAGCTGATGCAGAATGTATGTAGAATGTTTAATGAGAGATTATAAATGTGGGGAAACAGAGTTGATGGTAACACATTATAGTGAGTATAATCAACACTGCCGATTAATCAATGTGATTGTGGCTGAAAGGGGTAGCCTAAGTAGGTTAATGACAATTGAAAGACAGCTGGAGGATAATCTAGGGACTGTATAACATAGTGATTTCAGTTGCGGATGATGATTGTGGTTAATAGTACAAATAAAAAATTTCCTCTATTATAAGGTGTTAAGAATTTGGAGATGCATGGGAAAATACAACTAATGTAAGGTTTAGACTATGGTTAACAGTAATATTGTAATATTTTTACAGCAATGGCAAAGAAGGTACTACATTAATGCTAAGGGTCAATAATGGGGGCATATAGGAAAGTATGGGATTTTTCCTTTTGGAGTAATGAAAATGTTCTGAAATGGAGTGAGCCAGTGACAGCACACTTCTGTGATGAAACTGAAAGCCACTGAGTGTACACTTTGTATAGATTGTACAAGGCAGGGGATCATATAATACAGTGAACCCAGTGGTGAGTGATGGACTGTGGTTAACAGTACAAATATAAGAACGTTCTCTCATGAACTAAAGCAAATATTCAATAGTAATACATCATATTAATAATAGGATGGCTTGAATGAAATATACACCAAATATAAGCTATGGACTATAGATAGCAATAATATTATGAGAATGTTCTTTCACCCTTTGTAACAAATGTGTTACAACAAAGTAAGGTGTTGGTGGTGGGGTGATGTATGGGACTCCTGTATGATACGCATGATTGTTTCATTAACTCACAACTTCTCAAATTAAAAAAAAAGTAATATATATATATATTCTTAAAAAATAAATAAAAATTCCATATAAAAACTATGTTCAATAATGCTAATATTTTGTTAAAAAATGAAAAATCCAGGACCCATGCTAACAGAGACAGGACAACAGGTTGTCATAACCAGAACAACATTGACCCTAGCCCCTGGGAATATGGCAGCAGAAATAAGACAGAGGTCATGTCTACCCTCACGCCTAGGTAAACATCTCAAATGGTTTTCATTTTGATTAGAATCTTTGGTCATATGAGATCTAGCTCCATCCCTGCCCATGTACATTTATGCTTGTCTGTGGATGTTGGCTTATTTTTGTTTTGGGGTTTTTTTTTTTAACTAGAACATAGATGTTTTGAGCAGTAGCTCTGTCATCAAATTGCCTCGACATGATCTTGATTTTCCACAACTAACTAGCCCTGTGGCCTTGGGCAAGTTACTTAACAAATCAGAGGTTTACTTTCCTCATATGGAAAATGAGCTATAACCATATCTGTCTCCTAAGGCTGTTGTGAGGAGTAAATGAGTGAATATACATGAAGTGTCTGGAACAGTGTCTGGCACACTGGGCTTAGCTGGACTTGACAGTTCATTGCTATTGGTGTGTACTGTGTACCAGATGCTTTTGAGTATAAGCAGAGGTGGTTCATGGATATAGCTCAAAGATTGTCAAGATTTCCTAGTACAGTGTTTTAAAAACTTTAGAGTCAAAGCACAAAAAGTTGGCAGTTTCATAAAAAATCCAGAAATCTGTCTCCTCTAGAAAAATCAAAATACTTCTGGGCAGGAGATTACTAGCTGCCCATAGAAGAATTCCATTCCCAAACACTCCCCATGGCTTCACTTTCCATTTGTAAATGCTGTTATTTTTCCTACCCAACAACTTCATTTGTCCATTTAGTAGTCAGCCCCTATGCACAATTTGCTTGCAACCTTGGTATTCAGTGATGAAGAAAATAAACATGGTTCTGCCAATAGAGCTTAGGGGCTTCTCTTCCAGAATAGAGTGAGATGAATGTCTCTCTGAGGAGGCCCTTTAACCAGAGAACCCTGTAAAATCTTGCTGGGTTGCAGAGTTATCCACAACCTGCTACTGCAGGTGCAGTCACCAGGGGCTCAATAGAAATGAAGACCCTCAGGCCCTACCCCAGACCTACTGAAACGAAATCTGCATTTTAAGATCTCCAGGTGTGCATATGAAAGTCTGAGAAGCACTGCTCTAGACCTAGGAGCCTTCCCGGGGTAGCTGAGGCTGTTGACCATGTTGAAGCTGTAGAGAGGCTGCTTTGGCGCCAGATAGCGCTGGCAGGTAATGGCCGTAATAGGAAGATCTCTGGTTGTTATTGCCGCTGCAGTTACTCAGCTGCAAGGAAGACTTCTGGCAAGACCTCTGAGATGAAGCTGGGGGTGGGGGTGGAGTAAGGGTGGGAAAGAGCTGCTGGAGGGCAGCTGGACCCCCTTGGTGGCTATGTGGTGGCTGCAGGGTAGAGCTGGCTGAGGCCTCCTGCTGCTGCTGACACTTAAGGTGCTGAGGCTGCTGAAGAAGGTGTTGAGGCAAGGGGTGGAGGACAGCGTGGTTCTTACTGGAGATGAGGCAGTACTCTTGGTGCCCTCAAGAGGCTCTGGGGACTGGGGAGGCCTCAGCAAAGAGGAGGGGCTGGCTCCTGGCTTCCTGTTCACTTTCCTCCTCACCCCCAGCGCCCAATCTGAGGCGGCAATTTCTTCTGTCTTAGATGTCCCAGTGATCATCGTGGAGCTGTCACTGGTCTCAGAACAGTGTTCTCGCTTCCTGCAGAAGTTGTCAGTGTCAAACATTTTCTCACAGTTTGGATTCAAGGTCCAGTACTTGCCTTTCCCAGGGTTGTCCTTGGCGTGGGGCTCTTGAAGCAGCCGTTGGGCAAAAGGTTGTGTGTGGCGGATGGAGTTCTGCCAGCCTGCCGGCTCCCTGGTGGGTGGAAGGTGAAGCTCGTAGAAGGGGCTGGGTGTGACCTTGCTCTCAGGCGCACTCTGGATGCCCAAGGCGATGAGCCCCCAGGACGAGCAGGGCAGGCGCACAGTCTCACGAGGTCCTCGCAGCTGGCCAAGGACGACAATGTCAGCTTGCCGGTCGCCCCGGGAGTAGCCTAAGGTGGTGGCGGCGGCGGCCCGGGCCTGCAGGAAGGGCGTCCAGATACGCAGCAGTGGCAGCAGCGCCAGGCAAACCGCCCGCGCCAGGCCCTTTGAGCCACAGGTAGGGTCGGCAGTGTTTGGAGGGCGCCTGGCTAGTCCGCCAGCCCTTAAGGCGCGCTGGAAGCCGTGGGCGCCCCCGGGCGGCAGCGGCGGCACATTGGGCTCCGAGTACAGGCCAAAGTTGTTGCTGCAGTAGAGGGCGACCTCGGTGGCCTTGGCGGGTGCAGAGCTGCCTAGGCGGCAGCGACAGGACCTGGCCTCGCAGCCCACTCGAGAGCATCCCTTTGGGCGCCAACCTTGTGGCCCCCCGCGGCCCTGCCTGGGTGCCGGCTGCGCCCCGATGCAAATGGTGGTCGGGCGGGTGCGCCCAGAAAAACTTTTTGATAAGTAAACCACACAATTACAGAATACGAAATGTAGTTCACAGGCCTGTTTTTCACATAAACGTAAAATTTAAGGTAATGAATAATTTCTAAGAGGGTGATCAGGAGAAGGAGTTAGAAGTTAGAGGTAATTAGGAGTGAGTATTAGCTCTTAGGTTGGGTGTGGTGTCATATGATTTTGTAGTGAACAACAAATCAAAATAAATACATAAAAGTTATATATATATGTGCACAGTGATGATTGTGGGTATTGAAGGAGGATTCCAGAATAATGCAGTTCTATGCTCTGAAGTTTTAAAGGGGGAAAAGAAAAAAGGCAGGAAGAAGTGAGAAAAGGATGGAGTAGGGAAGTAGGAGGAAGTGTAAAACTCTTTGGAACAATTGTGAGATGAGTGATTAAATAAAATAGGGAAGCATTACAAGTGTTCAACATTAGAAGAATTAAATGAACTATGGCTATGTGCTTGAGAAGATATAGTAGAAACCAAAAATAATATTTTGGAAAGTGGAAAATATTTACTTAAGTGAGAGAAACGAAGTTGTCTAAATATTATAATCATAACTATATAAGAATGCATATTAAAGGCATTTCCAATAGAAAAAATGGAATGAAATATACCTGAAAGTTAGTAGTCATGTTCACTGTGTAGGAGGATGATTTTCTAATTTTTATAATTTCTAATTTTTAAATGTAGGCATTTTACAGAATCTGTTATACTTTATGATTTAAAAGTAGTAAAAATAAAAGAGAACAGTAATTTAAAATATTTAGTAGTAGCCATAAAATATTTTCAATCTTTTGCATTATAATATGAGGAAAATCTAAATATATGCTGACTTGTTACTTAGTTCCCTATATTGCAAAATATGTTAAAAAATGAGACAGATATATAAGTAGTTATGAATTTTATAAACTGTAACTTTGATGAGTCAAATACTAAAAACTGAATATTATGGGAAACACTTCTTTTAAAATACCTTTTGATGGAAGTCAAGTTGACTGAAAACTTTGAAATTTCCAAAGTAGAAAATAGATCTAAACTAAGGCAAAGTACTGAAAGGGGCTAAAATAGCTTTTTAATGTGAAGTTCTGAAATTAGATAATTTTAGATCTGCAGTGAATATTTTCCAAGTAAAGGTGATAATTAGGGAAAATTTCTTTTAGCCAAATTTCTTTCAGTAACATTCTGAATGAATTTGCAGTATAAATAAAAGGGCCATGAGAGTTCTGCAGAGGGCAGTGTCTTGGTGGAAGCAGAGATATCATAATGGGATAAGATGGAAAAAGGAAAGAAGGTGACATCAAAAAGTCTTTCTGAAAGCTGCCTGATAATTGACAGTGTTCCTAGAGTTTGTTGGGGGGGGGGGGGGCAGAATAGGACTTTTACAGACCCCGATTTTATATTTTGTTTGGGAGTAGAGCTATGAAAATTCATACGTCCTTTACCTGCATTTTGTGCATTCATGGAGGCAGTGAATAACTCACACCCATCTTTATGTGGGAGGAGCCAGTTGTTCTGCAGTGCATGTGTACACTTATTTGCTGTTTCCTGTCACCCCAAGTTATCTCTTTTCTTTTTTTGCCCCAGGAATGTCATATTTAACAGGCCTACATACATGCTCCTATTTTTTATATTGCTTGGCTAGAAGTGTGATTAGGACCTTTCCCATCTCTTTTTTCTTTTTTTTTTTTAAAGAAGCTTTAGATTACATAACTGTTACATGAAAAATACAGGGGATTCCCATATGCCCCATGCCTCCCCCATACTTTCCCACATTAACATCCTTCATTCATGTGGGACATTTGTTACAATTGATGGACACATATTGAAGCATTGCTACTACCCATGAACTATAGTTTACATTATAGTTTACACTCTGTCCCACACAATTTTGTAGGCTATGACAAAATATATAAAGACCTGTACCCATCTTTGGAATTTTATGCATGACAGTTCCAATGTTCCAAAAATGCCCCCATGTTACACCTATTCTTCCCTCTCCCTCCCCTTAGAACCTCTGGTGGCCACTGCCACCAGAAAAAAAAGTTCTTCCATTCCTAGAATAATAATAATTCTATAATAGAGTAATAAGTTTACTTTAGTCCATTGTTCATTCCCCAGTCTTAAGGATTTTGGGATGGTTATGTCCACTCTGTTTCTAATTGAGAGGGGGCTTAGAACCCATGGAGCAGATGGATGGAACCATCCTGCTTACAGTTGCAGACAGTCTGTTCCTTGGCATTGTCCATCATCATCTCCTTGTTAGTTGTCCTGGGTAAGGCCAATGAACTGGAGAGTAGGTGTTGCAACTCTGCTGTGATTCAGGGCTCAACTGGTCATGGGCAGACCAACGATTTAAGTCTCTGGGACATATACACTCTCCCATACTCTCTTGCTAATGGGCTACAGTTAAATTCAGCCAAATGGAGTCAGTGGTATGTTATGAAGATGAAGCAGTAGAAGGAGTAGGAGAAGAAGTACAAGGGGAGGAGGAAGAGAAAGAGGAAGATAAAGAGACTGAGCAGACAGCATTCTGCTTCAGGAAGGAGAAGTCAGCACATTTTCAACAGCTCTAGCATTTCTTCTGCCAATCTCCTTTCAGGGGTTCCTGACTCTGAGGTCCCCAGCAGCACAGTAGGAAAAGTATTACCATCAAATTCAGCCTAGGATTAGCCTCTTCATCTCTGTGTAATACCCTCATTGCCTTTTTGCCCCTCCAGTCCTGCTAACAAATTTGTATTCAACCAATTTTATTTAAGGTATTTTAGAGTAAATTACAGCATTTGTATGACTAAGCCTTAGTGGGTGCTTTTATGTAATTCTGACTCTCCTCACATTCCTCACATTCTTCCTCAGGAAACTCCTACCTAGGAGGTCCTCCCTCCTCCACACACTTCTTTTCTAAATTTCATCATTTCCCCCCGGATTTATCCTTTGTTTGGTGCGCTTCTGTTTTAAGTATTCAGTGATTTTACTCCATGTTTTTCAATAAGCTGCACAAGAAGTTAGGAGAAAGGACCTGAAACTATCGGTTTTGCCAAGAGGTAGTCAAGGAAACTGATTCTGAGCCACCAGTAAAACCTACACCGGGAAACCAGCAGGTCTACTGTGCTACATGGCAATAGGTGGAATTGTCTCTCATTGCCATATGCCAGATAATGCTTTGTAGATTTTGCCAAAAATGTCTTTGAGCCTGGACCTTCTCCCAAGAAGGTGCCTTCTTTTCTGACACACCTTCAGCAGCATCTGCCTTGTCACCAGGCAGCAGATTTAGTTTTTATTTCTTTTACCCAAACATTTTATTTGGCAGTGTTTAAGTGATCTGACCATTTTTAATTGTTAAAATTGGAGTACATTGTAATATATTCCATATAGAACTTCATCCATCAACGGAATCACTAACATGAAGCAAAGAAATTTAAAAGAAATTTTTCTAGTTTGGGCTTGCAGTAGATTCTGACTATTGCAACAAATGCTTTCTGATTCTATAGCTTTCTATTTGCGATGTTTTTCTCTTCAAGTTGATTTGATTTGCTATGCTAGTGTTCAGAAGAGGAGAAAAGTCAAATTGAAAGAAAAGAGCAAAGGTAACAATAAGAAATAAGCTCCCTCTATACCTTTTAGTCTTCTAGAAAAGTAAGTTCAAAACTAAAAGCAACATTGGCTTAGTAACTGCCATGAAAGTTGTCTTTTTTTTTTTTTTTTAATTGTGTAGTACCCAAACTCCAGCTCTATTTTTTATACTATGTGTACTTAGAATGCACTTAGCTTAGGAGTACCTTTAATACAATAGGTACCAAATGATTTCTTTTAAAATTTAGTTCAGATTTTCTTACCCATTCCACTCCAAGATGGCTCTCTCATCTGTTTGTTCCTTGTTTTTGCTCTTTCTTTGCTTGTTGTCTGCTTGTTTTCTGTTTGTTTTTTCTTTGGGAGGCACTGGGAACCAAACCTGAGACTTCACATGTGAGAGGTGGGTGCTCAATTGTTTTAGCCACATCCACTCCTTGCTTGTTTGCTTTCGCTTGTTGTCTGCTTGTTGTTTGCTTTTTGTCTTGCCAGTTGTGTTTTTGCTTGTTGTCTACTTTTTTTTGCTCAGTGTCTGCTCAGTGTTTGTTTGTCTTCTGTAGGAGGCACCAGGAACCAAACCTGGGACCTCCCATGTTGGAGGCAGGCGCTAAACTGCTTGAATCACATCCAGTCCCCAGTTCAGGTTTTCTGAAATTGAAATACACATGCAACGTGTTTGTAGGATTGAAAGTACATCTGTTTTACTTACTCTTTTTCTCATCTATGTAAGAGAAATTGAATGACTTTTTACCCTTTCCAATTTTTATCACTGTGAATTGTAGCTACCAATTTTCCATTATTTCCCGTTTCCCATGAAATTGTCAACTTTGAACAAAAGAAATGTAAGTCATTTACATTAAATCACTGATATTTACATTTTCTAAGCTACCTGGTAAGAGCAGGATAGGTAGCCTGGACTAGAGGGAAAAAGACCCAGTGACCCTCTCTATGCCAGAATGGTAAGAATCTGCAGACAATCTCCACACCACGCTCACCATAGCTTTACAGTGACTATCCTTTGTCCAAAACGAAACTACTGGTTTTTCCTGAATAATGGGGAATAACATTTGATGTTCTTGCCCTGGAACTTGTCTTCCCAGAAAATCCCTTGCACATATAATCATTTTTTGAAGAAAAGGGATTTCAGCCCTTGTTCTAGTTAACCGACAAGAAATGAACAAGAGTAATGTCTGGACCCATCTAGAATGGCCACATGTAAAAGAGGCTTCAAATCTTTTGACAGCTGTTTCCCACCCAAGCACACTCTGAAGGTGCTGTGATTATTCCCAAGGAACCACACACATCAAATTGTCATCCAGGAGATGTTTTGGTCCCAGTGTGCACTGCAAAGTGGAATAAGTCACTTTCCACCTTGTTCACACATGGGCCTCAGCTGCTGTTGTGGAGAGCTGTTTCTTCCCTGAAGCTGGGCTTGGAATTGTCTGGGTTTCAGGGACAGATGATCTCATTGTTTTCTTGGCAGCGTTTACCTTGGCAGTGACGTGAAGAGAGGAACATTTAATTGAGGAATTCTGAAGAGTTTTAGGCAATAACATTACAAGTTTCAACAGGTGAAATTGTTTAAATATACACATAAAGTGGTTCCTTTATCATTATCTTCACTCAAGTCATAGAGGACCATGAGAAAATGCTTACTAGTGGCTGCAAAAATTTTCCTTGGGATAGTCATGACAGATGATCAGATGAACATCATTTCCGCTTAAGCAACATGATGCAAAGGGCCAAAACTTTCATGAATGTCAAATGAAGATTCTCTTAGCAAATGAACTGTCTAGCTTTAAAGTCTCAGTATATCCCCACATACAGGGCAACCATTATTTGAACATTAGGCAAAGATGGTAACATTTGGGAGAAAATATACAACTGGTTATGGTCAAAATATGCTGGTATTAGTAAACTGAATCAGTTATAAATTATTTCCATGTTCTCTTAACCTTGTGTTGTGTTTAAAAATATGGGATCTCTGTTAGTATTGCTTGTGTTTGAGTTCCACATCTACTACCTTCTAACTCTGTGACTGAGACCAAGTTTAGTAAGAATTTTTAAGCCTCGGTTTCCACAAGTGTGAAATGAGAACAATAAAGGCAACTGGATGTAGTCATGTTCTGGAATAAATAAGATACTATGTATTCTAAAAAATATTAGATACACTGATGATTTCCTTATACTTAACTTAAGGGTTCTTCATATGTTTGAAATAATGGAACAAAACTCCAAGTAAAAATTGAACAATGTAGAAAACAGGATTTCATCAGAGTAAAGTAACAAAACCATTTATTTCACAGTTATATCTGAATGTGCTGTGTCTGTTGAATACACCAATTGCAATTAAAACCTTATGTACATGGACACAAACAAATTTAAAAAATGGAGTAAGTATATGTACCCCCCAAAATAATGATTTTCCTTGTGTGAAATTATTGTTTTTATTTTTCATGTTAATTTAGTATATATTAGTATTTATTAATAATTTTGAATTCTATTTAAATTTTATCTAACTAAATGCCTATTAATAGGTAATACATTTACTATTATGTATGAGTAATTATACTGAAAAATAAAGTGAGCTAGATTAATAAATGTTTTGGTGTATACATTGTGTTCTTTTATCTACAGGAAATATGGGATATATTACTAAATCATGCACATTGATATCATGGCAATTTGATTAATATTAATATATGTTAATATATAAGCAAATCTCAGAAAAACAGAAAAAAGACAAAATTTTATTACAAGTCACATTTAAGAAAATTTTCTCTTGGTGAATTCTTCTTTGGTGATATGAAAAGCTACTGAAAATTCATGGAAGTGGTGAAAAATGAATCTTCAGAGGGCAGTTTAACAGTGGGTGCCTGGGTGGAAAAAGGGGGCATCAAGAAGTGGGGAGTACAAAGAAAGAAGAAAAGGATTCCATTCTAGTCTCTTATACTCTACGTTGGGAACCACCTTGTGTCCTCATATTTTGGAAAACAACACAAATTCCTTTCATCTTCAAGTCTCAATCTTGCACTTTATTGCAGATTTCTGGAGAGAATTTCAGTCTTTAATTGAAGATCCAAGCAATCATTGGCTTAGAAACTGATTGAGGCACAGAATTCCAAACTTCTCACCTTCCCAGACACGAGATCAACAGCCTTGTCTAGGTTCCCCTCTCTGATGATTTGGGCACTTGGTGATTTCATTCCATGAGGCTCACTATTCTGCACTGCAAATACAAATAAGATGGTACGAAGACCCATTAATACAGCCAAAAGACTATACCCTGGAAAAATGGTTGAATTAACATGGTTATTTGATGTTTTGCTCTTCCTATAAGACAAAATTAAACTGAACTATCTTACCCAGTGTCACCCTAAAAGATTTCTGAATTGTGCACATACATTTCTGCATCCAATATGAGGAACAATCAGGAAATTCTCATATTGTCAACTCATTAAATATCTTGTTGTAATAAAGTAGTTACCCATCACACTATGTGTTTGTTTGACTAATATTGGAGATATTTTCTCAAGGTCCATTTCACAGCTGCTTTCACCTCTTTGTTTTTCAGGCTATAGATAAGGGGATTCACTAATGGAGCAAACACACTGTACTGTACAGAAAAGATCAATTCCAATGGTGAGCCTGAGACTGGCATGAAATAGCTAAGGAAAGCTGAGCTATACAACAGAAGAACTGTAGTGAGATGGGAGGAGCAGGTGGAGAAGGCCTTGCTTCTACCTGAGGAGGAGGTGATTCTCAAGATGGTAGAGACAATGTGTTCATAAGAGTAGAAGGTCAGGAAACAGTTCCCAAGTCCATCAAGGAGGCTGCAGCAGAGCAAGACAGTAAAACTGGGGTAGACATCAGAGTAGGATAGAGAAAAGAGAGAGGGCAGATCACAGCTGTAGTGGAAGATGGTATAATCTCCATAGAAGTCAAAGGTGATAGCTGGAAGGTTGTTGATGAGTGCGTTCACAAAGCCCAGACCCCAGGAACCCCAAGTCAGCCCCTTACAGAGCAGGCTGTTCATCACCTGACCATAGAACAGAGGATGGCAGATGGCAGCAAAGCGGTTTTAAGCCATCACTGCCAGCAGGCTGACTTCAATGGTACTCACAATCAGAAAGAAGACTTGAGCCAGGCAGCCCTTCACAGAGATGGTTTTCTTTTTTTTCTTTTTTTTTTTTTTTTACAATTTAGATGATACAGTTTAATAATTTTGATGATATTTACCATGTCCTGTGTCCATTACTGTAAGGTAATGAAAAACCTTCCCCATGACCACCAAACAACCCATTAGATCTTGACTGTTCCCTTCCCCCCATCCCCCCAGGGCCCGTGATATCCCCCTCTCCCAACCCATGGAATGTCAAGATTCACAGTTACATGCCCTGGGGATTTGAACCGGTGAGATGGTTTTCTTTTGAGACAACAAATTCTCCAGGAGCTTTGGCACTGTGACAGAAGAGAAGCAAAGATCCAGAAAAGAGAGGTGATTTTTCAGAAGAAATAATTGAGCATCCATGTTATACTACTGTCTAAATTCCCAATTTCAAAAGTCTGAATATGACTCTACTATGTAGGTCTCTAAACAAGAGAACTTCCTATCAAACAGCGACTTTCAATCAAGGCTTAGCAGAGAATGTGCTCCATCAATGGACACCTACAGGTCTGTAAGATAGTCACACATTATGATCTAGAGAAGTCTCAATGCTGAGGCCAGGCTATTATACTTGCCCCTGGAGAAACATGAATATTCCTTTTTCCCTACCTTTATTAAAGTTTCTTCTCTGTCTGGAATGCCATATCTTTCTATCCAAATCTTTTTACTATTTTGGCACTCAATTAAATTGTCACTTTTTTTCTTATGCCTTCCAAGAAAATTACCTTGTACGAAGTCACCATATATGCTATAGTAGAGCAAAATTATTTGTTGAGTACCTAATAAGTTTCAGGCATTCTTAAACACTTTTGTTTTTTAATCCTCAATAAAATTATTGGACATCATTCTATCGATAATGTTCAAATAAGGAAACAAATGTATTTGGATATATTCTCAAATGTTTAAACCCTATGATTCCAACTCTCATCTCTCTGTTTACAATTTTGTATTCTTTCTATCCTGACCCTCCATGTCCTTTCTTAACAATTTCTTAATAATTACTGTTTGTCTCTACAATATGATCTGACCCATCTCCTCACAATAAGCAAGTCTCTTCTGTGTGCCATCACAGTAAATCACTCTTTTGTTTGATAGTTAGTTTTAAGATATGTGTAGTGAGTTCCTTTTCTCCCTTTCCAATGTCATTTTAATTACTTGATGGCAGTCAGTGTGCTCTGTAATATTTTAAATCCAGAACAGTCAGAACAGTGGTGGGAAGAGCCCAAAGGTGATCCTCAATAGGACTTGTTGAATGAAGAAGAAAATAATGAATTGAACAGTACAGTCTGTGTAACTAAATTTTGGAGGGAAAGACTACTCATACACAAGTTTGATAAAGACCCAACAGTAAGGAGAAGAGAAAGAAATGCTTATTGTATGTGTGTCTGTGACTCTGTGTGTGTTTGTGTGTTTGTGTCACAATGGTGGAGGATCTAGTAGTGGAGTGTACTTGTGCTCTTCCAGCATGTACCACATCCTTGTAGCTGAGACATCATCTCACACCCACTAGTCAATTTTGACTATACTGGAAAACTATTTAATTCCAACATGTTCCATCTACAACCACCCATCCATTCATTTGTCTTCCATTCATCATTTATTGTGGTCCATTTTTCTATTTATGAATTCAATTTGTAAACCCATTCCTTTCAGAATACTTCTTTTCCTTTGTTTATTCTATCACCTATCCATCCATAAGCTCATTTATTTAGAAAATGAATGGTGACAAATTACCTGAAAATGCCAGTACAGTTCAACTGTTAAATCAATACCAGATTGTTTGTTCTTTTCAATTTTTAGATTTTATTTCATTCCTGTCCATCATTTAGTTCTTAATTCTATTCTTCACTTTTTCTTCATATCTAGCTTGAGCCCTGAACTCTGGTTAAACACTTGGATTGCATCTTCTCATGAAACCCCATTCCTGGTATTATAAATCCCTACAGTTTTCTGACAAGATAATTTAACCTCACAATTGGCTGTGTAATTTCTATCTTTTTCCTTTTATCACAGGATTTGATAGAAGTGTTGCTCAAAGGGCTCAAAGTAAAATGATAACAAGTTAATAACAATTCTGCAGTGCCATCTGCATACCCAATCCTTGTCTTTTCCAATTGTTCTTCATCATTAATATTGAAATTTACACAACTTCCCAGACTTTGTGACCTTGTTCTTCTTACATTCAGTTCACAAAATAGTTCTGCCTAGTAGACTAATGTGCAATAAAGACAGCACAAATCAAATTCAGATGTGTGTAGAATAATTTGAATACAAAAAATCAAACCTAAGGAGCCTTTCTTATTTTTGAATTTGTTAATTCATGTTAGAAGTAAACTACTTCTCTTTTATCTACATAAGCTAAATTAAATAAGTAAATGATTATTTAATTAAGGCTACTCTTTTAAAAAATATGAACAATCCTGTATTTGGAAAATTCTGTGTGAATTAGGCAGATAATTGCTTTACTTCTTCCATATTTGCTCTTTTAATTCCCCGTTGTGTTCACTTACACATTTAGAGGTTTCATAAGATCTTATATTCAAATTGAAGTTTGAGGGAGGAGCCAGCTTTCAAAGTGGTTGGAAATATCCTGGCTTCTTACAGAAATATGAGAGATTAATGCAAAAGTTAGCTTAGGCTATTCTATAATTGGAAGCTGGGCTTACCAATTTTCAAGGGAGGGCAAAACAAGAGACTTCTCTAACATGTTTCTGGCATATAGCAATATCCACCAGTCCACATATCAGTAAGATGCTGCATTTTTGAGTTATATTAAGTTCATCCAATTAAAAATTTTAGGGTTTATTCCACTGGAATTAGCACGTGTTTAAATATAGTGTAAGACTTCAAAGCCATAATAAGAACGCCTTTAGGATGAATAAATGATGATGAAGTTGATGATGGTGACTGTAACGGTGATGGTGTGAATAATGAAGATAATGCTAGACACTGTCCAATCACTTAACATATATTAATAAATGTATTTCTCACAAATATCCAATAGGAAAGTGACTATAATTATCTTTTTTTTTTTTTTTTTGTATTTCTTGTTTCTAAAACAGATGAAGAATGGGGCAGAGAATGGTTAAGAAGCTTACCCAAGGTCAAACTTGAGTCCAGAGTTTAACATGTACTTTATTACCATCTTTCCAAGGGGCCCAGTATCTTGGAAGCATCTTTGAGAAACAGATTTATCACATAGAGTTCTATACATTTTTTTTCAGTCTCACATGTATTTAATTTTTAAATGTTAATTTCCCAAATTCTGGGACTGATGGATCAATGACAATAGGAAGAGAAAGAGGTTCACTATTGTCCTCTATTGGAGAGTCACATGAGAGACATGAAAATTGAGCTATAAACTCAGAAAGACAGAAGTTGAAAAATACACATTTCTCAGCTTTAGCATGGTCCTGATTTTATTCTCCCTCCAGCTACATGGAAAGAATAACATCCTCAAAACAGGTGTAAGGAGCTTCTTTTGATGGCCTGTGGCCCAACTAGAGTGTCATCTGTTTAATTTCCACCCCAATTCTAAATACTTTGCTAGAATAATCAGTGAAGAGAATGATTCTCAGATATAACCCTTCAAAAGGGCAGGTATAGCTATTTTTTCTGCAATTGGCCAGATAAGCCTTGTAGCCCTGGAGACAGAGAAACCAATATTTTTATTACCTAAAATCACAGACAGAAGCCCAGTTTGAGACTCATTAACCAACAACTCAAATTATTAGAACCTCAGGGAATTCTATTTTTTATGGGTTTTTGCAACTTTTTTCTGTGTTGAAGTGATGAGTGGGGAAGAAAATCTTGAGTGTCTGGTGGGCTTTCAATGATGGTAAATTGGTGGCAACATCCTCTTGCTTGCTTAGTTGCTATATACCTCATTTGAGAAATCACAGGGAAGCTGAGAATTGACCTTCAGCTGATCTTCAGAGATTTTTTTTTGCCCACAGATTTTGAATTCATAAACTTCACTCATATAATTATTTTAGTGTTCAGTTGTGTCAACAATCAGAGAGGTTTTCAGGGAAATGGTTGAGTGCAAGTCATGAAGGTCAAGGAAATGATGAAGTTAAGCACTGAGTGATCAACAGTAACAAAGCCACAACTAGATGCTAAAAGATTAAAACTAAAAATATCCAGTGGACTTTGAAATTGTGTCTTCTGTTGTCAGTAATTTGTGAAAGAATAAAACAAAAGAGAGTGAACTATGGCTAAGAGATTTAAAAAGGAGTCAGAAGGCCATTTAGGAAGTTGCTCTTAAACACGTCACATCCATATATCACAAATTGCCATAGTGTGCACAACCACAGGCAACAAATGCTTCTCAAAACACTGAGAACATCTGAACACCATAAACAAACCCCAAGTAAATAAATCTGTAAACTGCCTAACCTGAAGGACATTTGGAATGTCCTGAATAACCACCAAAGTTAAACAACTCATGTGACCTTCTTTTCTTAAAATCCCTTATTTGGAATCTCTGAGATGGGATACAATTTGTGTTGTTACCTAAATCTGTTTTTCTCAAACTGCAATTCCAAGAGCCCTAATAAAAAGTGGTTGGGTGCCTGTTTCCCATGTACAAGGTCCTGGGTTGAATCCCCAGTACCTCCAAAGCTTTTGTTGCCTGAAGGCTCAGTTTGTTATTTCTCATTGACAAAGGAATGATAGGTGCATTAAGCAAATTGAGAAAGATGCATATTAATGTTTTGGAACTGGTGTGTTTTCAAAATTTGGAAGAGATTGGGACTAGTGAAGAAGTAAAGTAATCAACATCTACTAAGTGCTTACCAAATGACTGTTATTTTTTCTTCATGCTTTAGACATGTTAACTAATATTCCACCACAACTCTATAAGTTAAAACCTCTTATTGTTCCCTTTTAAAAATGAAGACTATGAAACAGGAAAATATCAAACATTTCCCTCAAATACACACAATTATTAAATGGTAGAGTCAGAATTCAAATTCAAATCAAGAGACTTAAAAATCTGCCTTTGCCTTTTGTCGGTATGGTAAATATACTGAAATGTAGAAGTTAGGTTAAGGATTAGATATAGGGATGTTTGTAAGCTGAAAAGAACTTGGTTGTACACAAGAAAAAGAGACATAAATGATAAAACCATGTCTGGACCTCTGACGGAAGGCTGCCCTGCTCTGGGAGACAATACTGGGCACACAAGGAGGGCACACTCACTTCAAAATACTGTTCCTGAGTTTAAACCATAATAAATGGCTAAATTGTTCTTTGTTTTTGTTTGTTTTTGTTGTGTGTCTCCTAGATGTAGACATAATTGAGGTTATTTTGGTAAGAACTAAATACCATTGAAAGATTTTCAAAGATATCTGGGATGGTTTGAAACTGTATGGACTCCAGAAAAGTATGTCCTTAAAGTTCATCCATTGCTGTGGATGTGGACTGTTTACAAATTGCATATTTTGGCAAGTAAGATCTTAAGATAGGACCCTGTACATCTGCTCCATGGGATCTAAGCCCCCTCTCAATTAGAGGCAGAGTGGACATCCCCATCCCAGAATCCTAAAGATTGGGGAGTGAACAATGGACTAGAGCAGATTAAATGGTATTCTACTATAGACTTATTGTGATTCTAGCAATGGAAGAACATTTATTATTTATGTGGCCACTGGTGGTTCTGAGGGGAGGGACAGGGGAAATTGGGTGTAATATGGGCATTTTTGGGACTTGGGGATTGTTCTGAATGACATTGCAATGAGAAATACAAGCCATTATATATCTTGCCATAACTTACAAAATTGTGTGGAAAAGAGTTTAAACTACAATGTAAACAATAGTCTACGATTCTTGGCAATGCTCCAAAATGTGTTCATCAATTGTAACAAATGTATGACTCCAATGAAGGATATTGTTAATGTGGGAAAATGCGGCAGGGGTAGGAAGTGGGGCATATAGGAATTCGGTATATTTTTTATGTAACATTTATGTATTCTAAGTATCTTTAAAAAATTAAAAAGTATATTTAAAAAAATGAAAGGACCCACCTCTTTCAGGGTAGATCTTAATCCCCTTACTGGAGTCCTTCATAAACAGAGGGCTTAAAAGCCACACAAGCAGAAAAATAGCCTCAGAAAATGGAAAGGCCCTGGAGGCCCGAGGGTGGAATCAGTGCAGCACAGAGGCAAGGAAAGAGGCCCTCCAAGAGGCAAGTCCCATGTAACAGCTCAAAGCTGAAGAGACAAGGTCTGGAGGAGAGGGGAGAGCAAAGTGGAATAGCAATGTGCCCTGCTAAGTTTCAATTAAAGGCCATGGCAACTGACAAGAAAAAAGGTCACCTTGGAATGTAATAAACAAGTTCTGGAGTCTCATGCTAACAGGAGCTGGGTGGGGAAACATCCTGAGCTTGCTTGTGAATTACAGAAATGTAAAAGAGCTGAGTCATTGACCTTTAAGACTTGTTAATTTCAGTAAAATGTAACTGTCAAGTATCTATTGCCCTTGCACATGCTCACACGTATTTTCTTTGTTCTAAAGCCAAATAAACGGCACACTTTATGAGGTGGCTGGGCTCTTCTCTCCATATCGGACGGAGAGTCCCCTGGTCCCAGTTTTTCTTCTCTGTCTTTTTCTTTCTTTCTCATCTGCGGCACCGTTTTCACAGACCCAGTTCTTGAACGCCAACATATGGCGCCCAGCATGGGACTCTGAAAATGAAACTTTTCTTTCAGTTAGTGCGCAGACCAAGGAGCTCCTGAGAGCGGTTTTAAAAGGAAACAGAAAAGGTAAGCTTCATCCTTGGAATTATCAGGGTAATGGGTAATCAGCAGTCGAACTTTGAAGAGTTCTCTAGAGTGTTAAAAACTTTATTAAAATGCACCGGTGTAACTATTAAATCCTCGGCTTTTGAGGAACTTTTTTCTCTTGTACAGAAACATTGTTATTGGTTTCAGCCGCAAGGGCAGGATATTTTAAACCTGGAACAATGGAAGTTAGTGATGAAAGCTTTAAAAAGAGCTCATCAAGAGGGAGAAATAATTCCCCTTCATGTATGGTCTCTGTGTAGTCTTATTTCTGTTGCTCCTCAACTCCAGCTGTGGATGTTAACCCTTCAGTTCCAGCAGCAACTTTATAAACCTCCCACTGCTTACATAATGATAAGGCTGTGGGATGATAGAAACTAATAAAATGAAACCACTGAAAAATTAAGAAAACTTAGCAATACAGTTTACAGAAAAATTCTCAAAAGCAGTGAAATCAAAGATATGTGTTTCTGTTGATGTGTTGTAACTTGTTTTGTGTTTGTCTGGTTGTTCAGTGTCTGTATATTTTGATACCTCCGGATGGTAATATTAAATTGATGAATAAAAATTATCAAAAGAGCTCTATTCAAATGGCCAACATTAAATAAGTGCTTATATTAATAAATAAATATGAGTATTAATTTAAAATAATAAAAATAGATATAAACAAACTAAATCATTATTCTAACAAGTTTGTTTAATGTTGATGGTAATTATATGTTGTCAGAAGTTTGCTTAGAAACAACTTCTAAAATTATTGTGGTAACTTAAGTATGGAAGGTATATAGAACGTGATTTTATTATTAAAGAAAAGAAAGTAATTTTATCCTAAGATAAAATGACTAGCTATTAAAACAAAATTAAAGTTTTGTTCTTTCTCAAAGTTTCTCAAATCATTAATCTGTTTTATTAAAAATTAACAGAGTTTTTCTCCTGAATAATCAGTATGCAAAAAAGAGTGTTTTATCAAAGTAGCTTCTTATGCTTTGGCCTTGATGTTTCCTTGGAGAGACAGGTTTTGTTGCTTTTGGGGGAACATGATGTTTAAACCTGCTTTCTCAAAAAAGCTTTTTGTTACAAATGGTTTGGTCTGTTGCCTGGAAGAGGGTGGAATACTGAAAGTGGTTAAGTTCATGTGATGTATATTGAGTAAAGTGTTTGAGACTGTTGTGCAGTTGAGGGAAATTTTCTAATTTTATGACAATTAAAGTTATATGAATAAAAAGTTCATATAAATACTTTAAAGGTGTATAAAATTGCTGAAAATTTAATAATGTTTCACTGTAATATTAAATAAAAGTATACTCTTATTAATCATAATTTTAATTATTTTAAAGTATAATAATATGTGTTATAAAACTACCTCTCTACCTAAAAATCCCAAAAGCAGATGCTTTAACTTAAGTTTATCTGATTTACTCCACCTCTGCTATATATATAATAATAAAAAATGGAAACTAAAATAGTGAGCACATCAAGGATGTTTTGTAACAAATTCTAAAAGATAAAGTATATTTCAAAAGGTGTTGTATTCCTCCCTGGAGGAGCTGGCCACTCTCCCAGGGACTGATGCATAAACCTTAAAATATACTGCCTTAGGAGCGTTGTGTTCCTTCCTGGGGAGGCTGGCCCCTTCCTCAGGAATTAGCAAAATACTCACAAGTTGGCATCTATAGTATCAAATTAGTTAATCCTAAACACAGTCAACCAAAACTCTAGTATCAGTTGCTAATTCAACACTTCCCAGCTAAAAGCTAAATATTGGTAAATATATATATAACTGCTCTATGTATCTGTCATTCTGAAAGTTTGTTCAATTAATTGATTATGTTATTCATGTTTCTCTCTCTCATTGTCAATATAAGCTTATTAAACTAAATATACGTATTAACATTTAATTTGTGTCTATCAAGAACTCTAGTTAAAAATAAGTCAAGTATATCAGTGTGTCCTCTGGTTTGGAAAGCATGTGAATGTATGTATACATATTATAAAAGATTGGAATATTAAACGTTATAAAAATTCCATATAACCCTAAAAAACAAACAATAGTAGAAAAAAAGTAATCACTTATTAAAATTAATGTTGCAAAAACAAAAAGGGGGAGATGGAGGAGAATCTGCTAAAGACAAACTATCTAAAGCATTGCTTACCTTAAATTTTCTTAATAGACAACAAATTCCTAATACCACAGTAGCAAAAAGACATTGGGAGGTTAATAAAAAAAGGAATGAAAATGAAAAATGTGGACAACCAATATACTGGAAAAATGAAACAACCAATAAATGGGAAAAAGTAGAGGTAAAATTTTGGGGCCGAGGTTTTGCTCTTATCATTACAGAAACAGGAGAAGAGCAGTGGATCCCCTCTAGAAGAATCAAGCCTAGAGTTGAAGATGCTGCCAAAACTTAAACTATGGACATGGTGGTTTTACATTGGATTAATTATAGGTAAAGTATTAGGTCAAGGTAACATCATAATTACACTTATTGGGCATACATAACCAACTCACCTTTTCTAGAGCTGTTGACTTAGAGTGATGAGTCTTACCCAATTTATCTTAATCAATCTCATGACAGACTACTTAATGACAAATGGCATATTTGTCATGGGCTTACAGAGGTTGTGTTGTTTAATGATTCCTATGGAATTGTAAAGGATCGGGCCCTTATAGGGATGCCGAAACCTATTAAAAACACAACCATATCTTGATTCATTAATAATTCAACCATAATCCAAATGACAGTAATCCTTATTTCTGGAATTTTGGTAATACAGCTTTTACTAACAGCTCAATAATTTGGAAGTATCAAGGAAGATCTATCCCACAACCATGGGACACTAAACTTAATAAAACTCAAAGTTATTTGTGGAAATTATTTTTGGGAACTGGTCCAATTTTTGTAAGGCAAGGCAGCAAAACTGATATTACTATTTTAAAAAAGAAAATCAATTCAATTTCTTACAGTATGAGTATGAGATCCTGCAGTTTTATCATTGGAAAAGTAACTTTTGGTGAAAGGAACATTAATTGCTCTTTATTTACATGTCTTAAGAATTCATATTTTCAGGAAAATCAAACACTTTTTATAGCAAGAAGAAGAAAAGGACTATGGTTACCAGTTCAGATGACCAGACAT
Source organism: Tolypeutes matacus (assembly GCA_026826555.1). NCBI lineage: Eukaryota > Metazoa > Chordata > Mammalia > Cingulata > Chlamyphoridae > Tolypeutes > Tolypeutes matacus. Next base: position 490,867 of record JAKSZT010053895.1, read on the forward strand.
TGGCAGCAGTCTCCAGAATCCCAGTTACTGTGGCATTTCCTCTACCATTATTTAAAAAGAACTAAAAGACTGATTGGACATTTAATAGCAGGAATTTTGGGACTGATTGGCATCATAACTGCTGCAGCTGTCGATGGCACAGTTCTACATCAAGGAGTACAGACTCAATAAATATGTTAAGGACTGGCATAAAAATGCAAGTGAGATGTGGCATAGTCAGTCTCACATTGATATGGAACTAAATAACTGTATGAATGATCTTGAAACAACTATTATACATTTGGGTAATCAAATTTATAATTTTAACTTGTTAAGAGTTCTTAAATGTGATTGGAATGAAAGTTCTATTTGTATTACTCTTTTTGCTCATAATAATAGTGAACATGATTGGGAGGAAGTGAAACGATTGGATACAAGCATAATGTTTCTATAGATATTTTAGAATTGCAAAAGAAGGCATTGAGCATGTATCAAACGAATTGAAAGAAACCACTGGTGAAGCTGTTTCATTGGTGGAAACAAAAAAACAGTTCAAATATCATATTGGATTAGATTAGGAATTATTGTTATATGCGTTTTAATTGTTTGTATTGTCAAGGCTAGAGTAATTAGACCTGATAAATGCATTTATGTTAAGAAACTTGGCCATGAAAAACTAATTTTGCATTACTTAGTAGAAAGATTCTACTAGTAACCCCTTGATCTTAATACTAAATATCTGCACAAAAAAATGTTCATTTAAGGAACCTGAAGAAGCATAAATATTAATGAAATTGCCTTCCATGTAAGAGCTCAAAAGCTTGACTGGTAGTCAATGACGTGTAAGATTCTCAGAGGAGGACAACCTAAGACAGGCACAGTCACAAGAGCCTATGGAATAAGACAAGTGTGACAGGAGGTCACCTTGTATCAGCTTATATAATGGTTCCTATGAGCTTTAATTAATAAAAAAGGGGGAAATGATGGAGTTTCAATTAAAGGCCATGGCAACTGACAAGAAAAAAGGTCACCTTGGAATGTAATAAACAAGTTCTGGAGTCTCATGCTAACAGGAGCTGGGTGGGGAAACATCCTGAGCTTGCCTGTGAATTACAGAAATGTAAAAGAGCTGAGTCATTGACCTTTAAGACTTGTTAATTTCAGTAAAATGTAACTGTCAAGTATCTATTGCCCTTGCACATGCTCACACGTATTTTCTTTGTTCTAAAGCCAAATAAAAGCCACACTTTATGAGGTGGCTGGGCTTTTCTCTGCATATCGGATGGAGAGTCCCCTGATCCCAGTTTTTCTTCTCTTTGTCTTATTCTTTCTTTCTCATCCGTGGCACCGTTTTCACGGACCTAATTCCTGAATGCCAACAGCTAAGTGCTTGGTCACCCACTCCTGAGCAAGAGAGAGCACCTTCCTTCCTTCCTTCCTCCCTCCCTCCCTCCCTCCCTCCCTTCCTTCCTTCCTTCCTTCATATGCTACAATTTTCATCGCAAAGTAGCTATCTTTGTGAGGGTGGGAAGAGTTTGATTTTAAAAACCATGTTATATTTAATGCTTTTTTATACAGAAATTTCTATCATGACTGACATTCAAAATACCTTTAGTGTTTCAAGACTCACGTGGTAAACACAAAACTCCTACACTTATTCAGTAGTGTACACTCAATGGAAAACAAAAAGGCATTAATGACACAACCAGCAAGATGGCAGTAGAGTAAGGAGCTCCTTGAGACAGCTCATGATGCAGAGCAGTTAGTAATGACCCAATGCTGTCTAAAGCACCTGTTTGGGGATGCCAGGAGACCAGAAGAGCATCCTGCAACATCCTTGAAAGAATGGAAGGAAGAGACTACCCATCTGCAGAGAAGATTTGTAAGTAGAGCCCTCCACACCCCAGATGCCAGTGCCCATCCTCCACTGGCAGCACAAGCCTCCTCTGGAGCTATTATGCAGCTGGAATTGGAAGCTCCACTTTCCAAAACCAGGAGAGGAAGAGATGGTTGGGCAAGAATGTCAGCTACTGATTAGTAAATTCAATGAGCTAAAGTATAATCCTAAAAAGAGCTAAAGTTTGAACCTGTCCAAATCAGAAAGAGGCCAGTAGCCACAATTTTAACTCTGCCCCTGGCACGAGGGGAAATTAGGGACTGAAAACCACAGTGCTGCCAGAGACCTGCTTCTTTCTATCCAGATCAGATTGTAGCTCTAGCCTAAGCACCAAACTCCAGCAGGGAGGAACCTGGGGGACCTGCACCAGTCTCTCTGGGAAAATACAGGCCACGCTGAGGAGGCTGGTGATCATCCTACTCTGGCAGTGCAAGCCGGCTCAGGAGATATTCTGTGGCTGGAATTGGAAGCACCATTTCCCAAAAATGGGAAGAAGAGACATGGTTGGCCATTGACTTCAGCTACTGATTAGTAAGTTCGGGTGGCTAAAGTGTAATCCTAAGAAGAGCTAAAGTTTGAACATAAGCCAGAAAGAAGCCTGTAGCCTTAGGCTTCAGCCCCACCTCTAGCAGGAAGGAAGCTGGCGGATCCAGCACCAGCCTCTCCAGAAAACTGAAGGTACATTTGGCAGGCAGACTGAATAGTCAGAAGTCTATCAGGGCAGCTGTGGTCATTTTGGACCCTCACAGTCTAGATTGCCACCCACATCTGCAGCTCCATCCCTGCCCTAGGCAGGAGAGAAAGGGGCTTGAAGCTTAACAGTCTCTCTGGGCAACTACAGTTTAGGCCTGCAGGACTTGGATTATTACACACAGCTGTGGCTCTGACCCTTACCCTGGCAAAGAAGAAAGTTGGGAGAATATTTGAAAGTCCCTGGGGATATGAGGGCAGCTTGAGCCTCCGAAACTTACAGCAATAACTACATCCTTGGCTCCTACTACACAACCAGCAAGGGAGAAAGGGCAAGGAAGCCATGAACTAAGGAGAGAAACTGCACCCAGAATAAATACATCTAGTAAGCCAGTTGCCAAGAAACTAACAAAAAATTACAGTCCACACCAAGAAATAGGAAGATATGGCACAGTTAAAGGAACAAGATAAGCTTCCAGATGACATAAAGGAGGTTAGACAGCTAATCCTAGATGTCCAAACTAACCTCCTTAACAAATTCATTGAGATGGCTAAAGAGATTAATGATATTAAGAAGAAATTGGATGAGCACAAAGAAGAATTAGAAAACATACATAGAAAAATAGCAGATCTTATGGGAATGAAAGGTGCAATAAATGAAATTAAAAATACACCAGAATCTCATAATAGCAGATTTGAATAGGCAGTAGAAAGGATTGGTGAGCTTGAAGAAATGGTGTCTAAAGCAAACATATGAAATAACAGATGGAGAAAAGAATGGAAAAAATTGAACATTGTCTCAGGGAACTAAGCAACAGCAAGAGACATGCAAACATTAGTGTCTTGGGTGTCCCAGAAGGAGATGAGAAGGGAAAAGGGCCAGAAGGAATATTTGAAGAAATAATGGTAGAAAATTTCCCAACACTATTGAAGGACATGGATATCCATGTCCAAGAAGCACAACGTACTCCCATCTGAATAAATCCGAATAGACAACTCTGAGACACTCCACATTCATGCCTCATGATCTATAACTTCATGAAAGTGTAATCTACTGTTGAAAAGTATGTCATAATTCTGTTTAAGATTTCTATTAGTGGAAGCTTTCTTTGCAAGCTTTAAAATTTTTATTAATGCTCACAATATATCTTCATAACATCCTTTATCTCTTTAGCCATATTTTCCATCAATTCCTTGAATTGATTTAGGAGATTTGTGTGAACACTATTGATTAGTTATAATCTTAACTGCACTGAGTATATCTGCATTGGACAGCAATTGTATGCATGCTCGTGAAAAATGTAAATGCTTGAAGTACTCTACAAAATAATGTGAAGCAACAGTAAACAGATGGTTATACACAATAAGAAGACCGATTGTAATGCAAAGACCTTAATTTATAGAAAAGGCTTACAATATGAGCCAGCAGAGAACACACCATTAGCACAGGAATTTAGTAAATCATGCATAGATTCACAGATTTTAAAAATGATTCAATATTTTAGAGTTTTGTATTTAAAATCTATTTTTTCTGATATTAGTGTAGCTTCTCAGCTCTTTTAAGGTTACTGTTTGACTGGAATATCTTTCCTTAACCTTTCATTTTCAGCCTATTTGTGTCCTTGCTTCAAAGGTGAGTCTCTTGTAGACAATATATAGATGGATCATATATTTTTAATCCATTCTTCCAGTCTCTGTCTTTTGACTGGGGAGTTCAATCCATTAACATTGTGTTATTACTGTAAAGGTAATACTCTTTTTATCATTTTATCCTTTGGTTTTCTTTTGTCATATCTTACTACTGTTTGTCTCATTACCCCTTTAATTACTCTTACTAATAATCTTCATTTCTACACTCTTCTCTGGGACTCTCTCTCTCTCTCTTTCTTTCTCTCTCTCTCCTGTCTTTTCCTTTCAACTTGTAGCACAACCTTTAGTATTTCTGTTAAGTCCAGTATCTTGGTGATAAACTCTCTCAGTTTTTGTTTGTCTGTTAAGACATTAAATTCACCCTCATTTTTGAAGGTCAGTTTTGCTGGATAAAGTATTCTTGGCTGGCAGTTATTTTCTTTCAGTATCTTAAATATATAATACCACTGTCTTTTCACTTCCATTGTTTCTGATGACAAATTGGCACATAGTGTTATTGAATATTCCTTGTATGTGAGGCATTACTTTTCTCTCGTTGCTTTCAGAAACCTCTCTTTATCTCTGGTGGTTGACATTTTGAATAGTAGGTATCTAGGAGCTAGTCTCTTTGGATTTATTCTGCCTGGGGTGTATTGCCCTTCTTGGATATTAATATTTATGTCTGTCATAAGGGTTGGGAAATTTCCAGTCATTACTTCTTCAAATATTCTTTCTGCCCCTTTTCTTTTCTCTTCTCCTTCTGAGACACCCATAACACATATGTTTGTACTTTTCACACTGTCATTCAATTCCCTGAAATCCTGTTCAATTTTTTCCATTCTTTTCTCTGTCCTCCTGTGTTTTCAAGTTCAGATGTTCTCTCCTCTAATTCACTTATCCATTCTTCTCCCATTTCAAATCTGCTCTTATATGCCTCTAATGTATTTTTAATCTCATCCATTGTGTCTTTCATTCCCATAAGTTATGCTACTTTTCTTCGCAAGCTTAAAAATTTTTATTAATGCTCACAATGTGTCTTCATAACATCCTTTACCTCTTTAGCCATATTCTCCATCAATTCCTTGAATTGATTTAGGAGATTTGTGTGAACACTATTGATTAGTTGTTTTAAATTCTGTTTGTCATAAGGATGTTTACTTTCCTACTTTGGCTGGACTATCTCTTCCTATTCTTTAGTATGACTTGTAATTTTTGGTGATTTCTAGGCATCTGTACGTGTTCGTGAGTTTACTCTGATGGTCAATTTTTCTCTCTTGCCTCCTAGTTTTACAGTTGAATGTTTATATTTCACAGTTCTTCTTTGATTTTGATTTGAATATGGTTTAACATATTCTGAATTTTTAAACTGCCTTGTTTAAGTTATGAAAACAGGGTCAGGGACCACAAATGGGGCAACAATCAGATCCATCAGGGCCTGGGGATAGAGACAGGAAAGACTAAAAAAAAATATGGTTTTCTTCTTCACTTTCCTGACCTTCCAGCAAATGATCTCTTTGGCAAACATCTCCACAAAGGTGAGGTGATTTTCCAAACTCCACTGGCTGGTGTTTCAGGGCCACTTCAAACCATGATTCAAAGCTGGCCCTGCTGTTTAAACTCTCTCACTGAAGAGAAACCACACTCAGCCCTCTACCACACCCTCCCTCTTCCCAGGTAGGAAGACATCATCTCCCCTCTCAGTTAGCCACCATATGTCATGGGTTTTACAGACGCTGTTTACCTTGAAAGTAGGGGATAGGTGCCATTCTCAGCTGAGGGACCAGAAACTCACAGTTTTTGTTCATTCACTTCATCTCTTGGTCCCTACTCCCTCCTGGAAAATGTGTGCAGTACTCCCTGTTCTGCAGATACCCAAAACAGCTCGTTTGTACAGCTTCTACCCTTCTTCCGCTGTTTTTGTAAATGAGGTGATCCCTGTCATTCTACACCTACGCCATATTCCTGTAACTCCTCTGATTGAGCTTTTAAATTGTACTCATTTGTCATACTGGAAAAGTCAAGAAAGAAAAATTAAAGGTGCAAAGAAATAATGTTTTCAATAAACTATGAATGTAAAAGGCCAATAACTATCATCATAGAATGCCTAAAAAGCGAATAATGAAATACTTTCAGGAATTTGATATCATAAAATTGTGAACTTAGATGAAATGAACAACTTCCTAAAAATATTTAATGCACCTGAAGTTACTCACAAAGACATGGAAAGCCTGGATAGATCTCTAGTTATTAAGCGAATTATTTCAATAAATAAAATATTTCTATCATGAAAACTCTCCCAGGTTGATTTTATAGTTGTATCCTTTCAAAATTTAAATAAGGCATTTCAATCTTAAATAACTTTATCAGAGAATAGTAAAAGAAGGAGTACTATTTCACTTATTCTATAAGGCCAGTATAATTTTTTTCAACAACTCTACACATTTTAATAAACACTTTTTCATTATATTCTTTCATTTAACAAATTTTGGATGCTTGTTCACCATGTACAAGGCATTCGGCTGAATATTGCAGGGTGACTATAAAAATCATCAAAATGGAGATACTTCTGAGCGTTGAGAGTGCTAAAATTAAATAACATATATATTTAAAATTTTGGCTGCACATTGTTTTATTGTGTTAAATAATTATAAAAATTTCATTAAAAACTATTCTCAGTAAAATTCTAATAATACTTTCTTAAAAACTGAAAAGTCCAGGGCCCATGCTAAAAGAGACAGGACACCAGGCTGTCACAAACCAGAACAACAGTCACCCTAGACCTTGGGATTATGGCAGCAGGAATAAAACAGGGATGGTGTCCACCCTCACTGTCTAAGGAAACATCTCGAACGATTTCCATTTCAACCAGAATTTTTGGTCAAATGAAATCTAATTCTAGCTCCATTCCTGTCCCCATACATTTATATGTTGCCTATGGATGCTGGCTTTTATTTATTTATTTATCTATTTATTTTGGACTATAAAGTAGAGGTTACAAGCACCAGCTCTGGAGTTAGACTGCCTGGATTTGATCCTGGTTCCACATTTTACTATCTGTGTGGCCTTGGGCAAGTTACCTAACATCTCAGAGATTCATTTTCCTCATATGGAAAATAAGGAGTCATAATCATATCTGTCTCCTATGGCTGTTGAGAGGAGTAAATGAGTGAATACATGTGAAGTGTCTTGAACAGTGCCTAGCACACTGGGCTTGGCTGGACTTGACAGTTCATTGCTATCGGTGTGTACTGTGCACCAGATGCCTTTTTTTTAAAAAAAGATTTATTTACTTTATCCATTTCAACCCCCACCCCCATTTTGCTGTTTTGTGTTCATTCGCTGGGCAATTCTCTGTGTCTGTTTCCTGTCCTCTCTTCTCATCCATGTCCTCCAGTTTTCACCGGGATTCCATCTGGGGACCACCGATGTGGGAGAGAGGCATTCTGCCACCTGCACTACCTCAGTTCCTTGCTTTTCTGTGCATCTCGTCTTGGCTTTCCTGTTATCTCTCTCCTGTTACGTGATCATCTTGCTGTGTGGTTCAGCTGGGGCTGGTACAACTATGCACATTGTATATTTTTTTAAAATTTACCTGGACATTCCAGGGACTCAACCCAGGTTCCTCCATATGGCAGACAGACGCCCAACCATTTGAGCCACATCAGCCCCCATACCAGATGCTTTTGAGTATAAGCAGAGGTGGTTGATGGATATAGCTCAAGGATTGTCAAGATTTCCTAGTACAGTGTTTTAAAACTTTAAATAGAGGCAAAAAAACAAATAGTTGGTAGTTTCATATAAATATTAAGAATACTGGCTCTTCTAGAAAAATCAGAATGCTGCTGAGCAGGAGATAATCAGCTCCCACAGCAGAATTCAAATGTCCAATCCCAAACACTCCCATGGCTTCACTTGACATTTGTAATTTCTGTTAATTTTCTTGCTCAACAACTTCATTGATCCATATTGATTAGACAGCCTTCATGTACATTTGTGCTTGCAGCTTTGGTATGCAGTGATGAAGGAAATAAACATGGTTTCCACCATGTAGGGCTTATGGGCTGCTGCCCCAGAATAGAATGAGATGGATTTTTCTCTATGGAGGCCCTTTTTGCAGAGAACCCTGTAAAATCTTGCTGGATTGTAGAGTTATTCCACAACTTTGCTACTGCAGGTGCAGTCATCCGGGGCTCACCAGAAATGAAGACCTCAGACCCTACCCCAGATGTACTGAAATGAAATCTGCATTTTAAGAACTCCAGGTGTGCACATGAAAGCCTGAAAAGCACTGCTCTAGACCTAGGAGTCCTCCCCGGGGTAGATAAGGCTGTTGACCATGCTGAAGCTGTAGAGAAGCTGCTTTGGCCCCTGCTGCCGCTGGCAGGTAAGGGCTGTAATAGGAAGATCTCTGGCTGCTGTTATTGCTGCTGCAGTTACTCAGCTGCAAGGTGTCTGGCAAGACCTCTGAGTTGCAGCTGGGTGTGGGGTTGGCGCGGGAGGGGTTGGTGTGGTGCAATGAGGGTGGGCACGTGCTACTGGAGGGCAGCTGGAACCCCTAGATCCCGAGGTGTTGACTGCCAAGGAGGCTGGCTGACGCCTCCCGCTGTTGCTGACACTTAAGGTGCTGAGGCTGCTGAAGAAGGTGTTGAGGCAAGGGGTGGAGGTGAACATGGTTCCTCCTGGAGATGAGGCAGCACTCTTGTGCACTCAGGAGGCTGTGGGGCCTGGGGAAGCCTCAGCAAAGAGGAAGGGCTGGCTTCTTCTGGTTTAGATGCCCCTGTGGCCATCGAGGAGCTGCGGCTGGCACAGGAACTGCGCTTTTGCTTTCTGCAAAAAGCTCCCATTTAGGAAGATGTTTTCGCAATTCGATACGTTGTAGCGGATGGGGTACTACCAGCCGGCCTCGCTACGCTGATGGAGAGGGAAGCTGCTAGCCACGAACTGGTAGATGTGGCTGAGCTTGCTCTAGGGGGCTCTCTGGATGGCCGTGGCGATGAGCACCGAGCAAAAGTAGGGCAGGCTCAGAGTCTACACCACGTCCCTATGGCTGGCCAAGGACAGCCAGCTCAGCTCGCCTGTCGCCCCGGGCGAGGTGGCCGAAGCTGGCACCAACTACGCGAAGGTGGGGGTGATGTGATGGTCGGCGGTTGCAGGAAGAACCAGGACGCGCTCACAGGACGCCCTCCGCGGTCCCATCTCGGCCCTCGCTGGGTGCCGGCTGTGCCGGGTGCTCAGAACGGTGGTCTGGTGGGTGCGCCCAGGATAACTGTTTGATAACCAAACCTCACAATTACAGAATATGAAATATAGTCGACAAGTCTGGTTTTCACAGAAACAAAACTTAAGGTAATGCATAACTTCTGAGAGGTCAGGAGGAGGGAGGACACTGAAATTAGGGGTAATTAGGAGTAAGTAGGTTGAGTGGTGGGGTCATGTGATTTTGAAGTACCTTTAAAAACAATTGAACAAATCAAAATAAATGCGTGAAAGTAATATGTATGTGCCCCGAGTGATGAATGTGTGTATTGAAGAAGGAATTCAGAATAATCCAAGTATATGCCTCTGCAGTTTTAAAGGGGGAAAAGATAAAAAGGCAGGAAGTATTAAGGGAGAAAAGGATGGAAAGAGGAGGAAGTGTAAAACTCTTTGCAACTACCTTGAGATAAATGATTTAAATAAAATAGGGAAACATTGAAGATTTTCAACATTTAGAGGAATTAAGTAAACTATGGCATACATGTTTTATAAAGTATAATAAAAACTAAAATAAATGTTTTGGAAAGTGGAAAATATTTACTCTGTTGTAGATAAGATGATAGAAACATTTTGTTTCTAGACAGTTTTTGTCTAGAAATTATAATCACAACCATATATAAGAGTCTCATATTAAAGACATTTCCAATAGAAAAATTGGAATGGAATATACCTAAAACTTAGTAGTGGTGTCCCCTGGGAAGGAGAGCTATTTTTCTGTGTTTTACATAACTTGTCATTTTAAAATATTTAAAGAAATATTGGTATTTTACATGAACCAGTAATACTTTCTGACTGAAAAATTGTCAAAATAAAGAGAAAAGTAATTTAAAATAACAATATACATAAAATATTTTCAATCATTTGGACTGCAATATGAAGAAAATATAAATAAGTGCTGACTTGCTATATAGTTCCATATATTGTAAAATAAGAGGAAAATATAAATATATTAAAGTAGTTGTGAATCTTCATAAACTGTAACTTTGAATCAAATCATTAAAACCAATAGAAGAATTTTAGCCACTGTCAATATTTTGCCCTCTTTTAGATCTATTTCCTCCTTTATAAATATCAAACTTTTCAAGCAACTTGCCTTTCCCATTAAAGAGCATTTTGAAAACTACTTCTCAGTAAATTATTCTGTCTAATATGAAACTGAAATTATGACTGAAATCTTCAGTGAGTATTTTGCAATTAAAGGAGATTATTAGGCAAAATTTCTTTTAGCCTAATTTTCTTCAGTTCTCTTGTAACAGTCTTCTGTTTAGATTCAGCCTGTTGGACGCAATGGTCTGTCAAGAAGGAGGTGGAAGTAGAGGAGGAGTCAAAAACAGAGGAGGAGGAGGAAAAGAAGGAGACTGAGCAGACACCATTCTGATTTTAGGAGGAGCAGTGCAGCGCATTTCAACAGTCCTAGCTTCCTCTGCAAATTTTCCAGCCCTGAGGCACTCAGCAACACAGCAGCCAAGTGTTTTATCCTCAGCTTCTCCCTAAGGAGTTCAGTAAATTCCTCATCTCTGCATAATACCCTCACTTACTTTTTGCCCCTCTAGTCCTTCCTACAATTATTTATTAAGTCTATTTTGTTTACAATGTATAGAATCAATTACAATATCCGTGTGGCTTTAAATTTGGATTTCTTGATATATAGAATGCCCTAGCAGGTGGTTTTATGTAAATCTTCTCATTTTCCTCCTCTCTCTGATCATTCCTCTCTGCGTCAGGAAATTCTTGCCTAGAGGGTCTTCTCTACTCCATGCACTTCTTTCTAAACCTCAGTATTTACCCCAACATTTACCAAGATGCTGGATTTAGCCTTTGTTTTGTGCACTGCTGTTTAGGTATTTAGTGATATTGCTCCATGTTATTTAATAAGAGCATAAGAAGTTAGGAGGAGGGAGCTGAAACTATCCATGTTGCCACAAGGTAGCCAAGGAAACTGAATCTGAGCCTCAGTAAAATTTACGCATCTATCCATTTGAAAATTTATCTACTGGTTTATCCAATTATTTTGTCATCTAATCTTTCATCATCCCATACTTGAGTACAGTCAGCTCTCCATCCATCCATCCATACACCCATTTATTAATTACATCATTCATTCATTCAGTAATCAACAAGTATTTATGGGTTACATTGTTCAGGGTGCTGGGTTGAAAATATCTTTGTAGTCATCCTTGCTTAAACATCAAAAAAACTGCAGTTATTTCTCATAAATTACAAATGATATTCTCCCAATATGAGTACTGTTTCCCTATCTCTAACATTTAACCTCATTCAAAACTTGAAATCTAACCATCCCTATTGTGGCAGTTTGATATTATTTATGAATCCCACCCACAAAAAAGAGAAAGATAATGTTTGTAAACTGGTCTTTTCCTCTGGGTATGATACCCTTTGATTGTTTTAAATCCAAAGGTTTTAAGTTTACTTGATTAATACTTAAGTTTACTTGATTAATACTTGATTTGCTTGATGACAAAATTTGCAATGGAGAGAAAAATCCTTAAATCCTGAATGTAACTGGTACTTGGGGTCTGAAATTCAGCTCCAGCACAGGGTGAAGAATGGCCTCATGGAGCCAGCAGCAGAAGGCAAGATGAGGAGAGACAAACAGAGTCTGGAAATCTCCAGTGGGGTGAGTCTCACAGAAGTCATAGAAGATATTACCCAGCTCCCGACACTTCCAAGCACAGAGATGTCATTTTTGTCTGGTCTTTCCATGGGGTAAGACAGGGCCCATGTTTATTCAGCCACTCTTTTTGCACAGAAGATCCAATACTTCTAGAGCCCAACTATAGGTAATATGGACCTTTTTTCTTCAGTTGGAAGTCTCAGTTAGGGCAGGAAAATATATTGTCCCTAGTGTAGGAGATTTGTTTGGCTCATGTGGTCAGTTCATTCTTATTAACTAATCACAGAGGAAAAGCACCAGATTCTTATAAGAGGTATCTCGATGCTTCTGTCATTTTTTCATACCCAAGTACATGGTCATCTTATCCTTTACTTGTCTCTGTGATTCTAAATACTAAGCTGAAGTAGAGAAACAAGCGATTCCTAGATATAATCTAGAAAGGCAGTTGTAAAATTAGCCAGATGGGGAGCAGATGTAACTCAAGTGGTTCAGCACTTGCTTCCCATGCATGAAGTCCCAGGTTTGATCCCTAGTACCTCCTAAAAAATAAAACAAAATAAATAAATAAATAAAATGAAAAAAAAAAAAAAAACCAACTCTCATTGGGAAGAGGATGTATCTCAGTGGTTGAGCGACTGCTTCCCATATACGAGGTCAATCCCTGATACCTCCTTAAAAAACAAAAATTACCAGCTGAGTTTGGTGGCCCATGAATGTATGTAAATGCTTCCTAGGCAATTGAGGTCATATTTTTCTTTATCAGAACTGATTTAGTTACATTTTATAAGTATGATATAAGGTATTTTCATTTTTGTTTGGTTCTAAATGTTCCTATTTTTAATCTTTTCTTTGACACATGGCTTGTTTGAAACGTGTGTGTGTATATGAGTGTGTGAGTGTTTTAATTTACCAACTTATGGGGGGTTCTCTAGTTACCTTTTTTCTCATTATTTTCTATTTTAATTGCATTATAATCACAAAATGCCTTCTATTTATATCAACCATACTTTGAAATGTGTTGAGACTAGCTTATTTTCTTGGTAAGGGCTAAATTTTGTAAAGATTCCATGTATGTTTTAGAAGTATTCTCTAATTGTTGGATGCAACCTTCCACGTGGAAGAAAGGTCTTGCCATAATGCTGTGGTGAAATCCAAACAATTCAATCACTTTATGTGAAAGATGGCATTGTTGTGAGGTATTTTAAAGGAATGGGCTGGAAATTTTGTGGAGAAAAAGAAACAATTATATTATAATAGAATTCACATTATGGCAGGTCATGTTTCATGAGATTTTGTTATATGTCCAATAGGTCAAATTGGGAATTGTGCTATTAAAATCAATATATTTACCGATGTTTTTAAAAAAAAATTTATTATTTTTAAAAGATACTAAAATTACATAAACTATAGGGGATTCCCATATGCCCCACTCCTCACACTGACCACATTTACCCACATTAACAGCATCCTGCATTAGTGTGGTACATTCAATGCAATTGATGAACACATTTTGGAGCATTGCCACCAAGCATGGATTATAGTTTATATTGTAGTTACACTCTCTCCCACACACTTCTGTAGGTTATGGCAAGATATATAATGGCCTGTATCTGTCATTGCAATGTCATTCAGGACAATTCCCAAGTTCCAAAAATGCCTCCATATTACACCTGTTTTCCCAATCCCTGTCCTCAGAACCTCCAGTGGCCACTGCCTCCACATCAATGATATAAGTTCATCCATTGTTAGAACCACAATAACTCTATAGTAGAATACCAGTAAGTCTTCTCTAGTCCGTAGTTCATTCCCCAATCCTGAGAATTCTGGGATGGTGATGTCCACTCCATCTCTAATTGAGAGGGGGCTTATATCCCATGGGCAAGATGGATAGGACTCTCTTGCTTACAGTTGCAGACTCTCTCTGTTCCTTGGGATGTTCGTTGTCCATCATCATCTCCTTCTTAGTTGTCCTGGGTGAGTCCAATGAGGTGTAGAGAGTAGGTGTTGCACCTCCGCTGAGGTTCCAGGCCCAGGTGGCACATGGACAGCCCAAAGACTCAAGTCTCTTGGATATATACTTACAAACTCCAGCACCAAGTACATGTTTAAATAAGGGGACAGATGAGCCATGTGTAGAGAATACATAATTCAGTCCACCTCTCGCACTCTCAGGAGCACAAACTCCAAAGTAGGGCCCACTGGCAAGGTACCAAGCTCTGGAGCTATCTGCCCTTACCATAGGACCTTAGTGTCTCCAGAGCCCTCCGGAACCCCACTATTAGGGGTAGCATCCTCTTTCACAGTCTATGAGATCCTTCTGAGATGTGCATAAGCATTACCTCTGGGATGACCTCCCGACTCACTTTGAAGTGTCTTAGCCATCTAGCAACTGCTGAGTGAGATTATAAAAATTTCCCATAATTAATATCTTTCAATGATTCTGGAAATTTTTCAGACCTTGGGTTTTTTTCAAATATTTTTTCTTCCTCATTTTTTCTGAACCTTCTATGAAATGCTGATTAGAATATTTTTCATGTTTTCTTTTAAATCTCTATTTTTGCTTCTTACTCTGTCTTTCAGACAAACATGGTTTAACTTGATATGTATTATTATCATGTGTAGCATTATTATTTAAGGTTACTCAATTTTTATTTGAGGAATTTTACATGTTTTGATTCATTCCATTGTTTATCAAAGTTACCTTATTTATTCCAAAGCTTGAGTTAAGATATATCTTCAGTGAAATGGATGTAGCTCAAGCGAATTGGATTCCATCTACCATGTAGGAGGTCCAGGATTCGATTCCTGGGCCTCTTGGTGAAAGACAAGCTGGCCCACGTAGCGAGCTGGCCCAAGTGGAGAGTTGGCCCATGCGGAATGCTGGTTCACACAGGAATGCTGGGCTGTATAGGAGTGCTCGCCCGTGCAGAAAGCTGGTGCAACAAGATGATACAACAGAAAGAGATATAGAGGAGAGACAATAAGAGACACAGCAGACTAGGGAGCTGAGGTTGCACAAGAGATTGAATGCCTCTCCCCCAATCCAGAAGTTCCCAGGATCTGATCCCGGTGCCTACCAAAGAGAAGACAAGCAGACACAGAAGAACACACAGAGAGCAGACAGCAAGCACAAAACAACAAGGGGGAAGGGGGAGAAATAAATACATCTTTTTTAAAAAAAGATATATCTTCAAAATTACCCTTGTGTAAACAACCCATGCTTAATCCACAGTAGTTTTGTCAGTCGGCCTTGTAACAATTCTGTTTTTTTTTTCTTTTTTTTTTTTTATTATGGGTAAAAATCAAAATTCTCACAATACATACAAACATTTGCAAAATGATATATAAATATATGTGCATATATGTGTATTTGCTTACAAAAATGTTATATATATATACATACATATATTTTAAGAGGTGCTTAGATTACCTAAAATACAATTCTGTTTTAGTTGCACTTTTATTTTTAAATCTATTTGAATATGACATACAGGTGATGTACTTCAAAAATTTCCCACCTAGAATTCTTGGATTTTCATTTCTTGACATTATTCACTTTGCAGCTACTTGAGGATCAGAGATGATCCACTTGGTTCTCAGAATTCAGATACCCTCTAATCATGAAACATGAAGGTGAAAAGCTTATTCATTCTTAAAATTAACACATTTGAAAAAAATGCAGATCTGAGATATATGTATTATTTTGGTGATTCTTATATACATCTAAAATACTCTTACATTTGCATTTAAAACTGGCATCACGAAAAGTCAAAATTTATGTTATCTGTTTAAATTTTAATTTTTTTCCTTAGAACAACATTAAATAACAAGTAAAAAAACAGCATCACAGAAAGAAAGACCACAGAAGAAAGGAAATCTGTTCATTTTAGTATGTTTAATGGCATTTTAAACCCTGCTTATGAAACAAAGGGCCTTGAATTTGCATTTTCATTATGACCTGAAAATTATATAGCTAGCCCTGGTTGGCAGAATAAGCTTTGCTACTATGTAAATTTGCCCTTACTTCTGCCTTCCTCTCTAGACTATGTGAGAAGACTAGGGTCAAGAGATGAGAGTCACAGGCATGTATTTTTTTGATATGAATAAATGTATGTTCATATGTACCCAGCTCTTGACATGCCTAATAATTTTTATTGAAAAACTGAATATAAATTTGCATGTAAAATTACAAAGTATAAACATTAAATTGTATACAAAATGAATTGGATATAAAAAGATATATAAGAATTATAAAGCCTTCAGGTGACTTTATGTTTCACTAGGGAGGGTTCTTCCTTTCTTCTTCTAGGCAGATAGTATGTGGGGTTTAATAAAATTAAAGAGCTGAGTTGCATCAAGTCTAGGCTGTAATTGTTTAGAATTCCTTCTGTTTCTAGTTTCTTCTGTTTCATAAGGTGAGGTGATTAAATGTATCAAGTGAGAGCTCATGTTTTCACTGGACTAATCCACAGGTGAGTCCTTGTGCCTTCAGCCCTGAATAGAAGTAGACACTTTGCTCTGTTTTCAAAGCTTTGGCTTAGCTTCACAGTCTCCTACCCTAAGCAGCTTCAGATTTGGCAAAGATTTTGAGGATGAAATTGACCATTTGTTTAGGGTCCTGAGGTCTTTCTTTTTTCCTTTTTTAATTAAATTTATTGTTTTTAAAGAAGTTTTAGATTACATAAATGTTACATAAAAAATAAAGGGAATTTCCATTTACCTCACCCCCTACCCCTCCTACACTTTTCCCCCTTAACAACATTATTCATTACTGTGGTACATTTGCTACAATTGATGAACACATATTGAAGCATTGTTACTAACCATGGTCTAATGTTTATATTATGGTTTACACTTTGCAACACACAATTTTATAGGTTTTGACAACATGTATAATGGCTGTATCCATCATTGCAAAATCATGCAAAATAATTCCAATGTCCTAAAAATGCACCATGTTACACCTGTTATTCTCTCTCCCTCCCTTCAGAACCTCTGGTGACCATTGCCTTTATATCAATGTTGCAGGTTCTTCCATTACTAGAATAACAATGTCTACTTTAGTCCATGTTTGCATCCTCCCCTTATATTTGTTCATTCCTCATTCTTGAGGAATTTGGGATGGTGATGCCCACTCTGTTTGATTGAGAGGGGCTTAGATTCCATGAAGCAGATGGGTAGATATGCCTTGCTTGCAGTTGTATACATTGTTTTGGGAGATGGGCATTGTCCATCATTATCCTTTTGTTAATTGTCCTGGGCGAGTCCAATGAATTGGAGGGTAGGTGTTGGCTGCAACTCTGCTGAGATTCAGGGCTCAGTTGGCATATGAACAGTGAGAATATTTAAATCTCTGGGACACATATTTAACAGGTATAGTGCTAATTATAGGTTCAAATAAAAGTGGATAAGAACCATGTATAGGAAAATTATAAATGAGTCCAACTCCAATACATTGGGGATTAGGTTATCATATATTTCAAGGTAAGACCCACTGACAAGGTGCTGAATTGGTGGGGTTGTCTGCCATGCCTATGGTGTCCAGATGTCTCTAGAGCCCTCAGCAGACCCCTTGATTGAGGCACTGTTTACTTCAACAGCCAGTGAGATCCTCCAAAAATGTGCATAAGTGTAACCTCTGGAATGACTTTCCAACTTACTTTGAAATAGCTCAGCCATAAAAACTCATTTGTTTTTTAATATTTCCCCCTCTTGGTCAAGATTTTTTTCCAAAGGCATTGCTAGTTGGTGCTTGGTAACAATTCCTTGGTTCCAGGGAGGCTTATGGTGTGAGTCATGTCTCACACCATGGGGGAAGGTAATGAGTTTATATGCTGAGTTTGGCTTAGAGAGAGGCCACATTAGAGGAACAAAGAGCCTTTTATGAGGTAACTCCTAGGCAATATATAATACTAAGCTAAGTTTCAATTTCACAAGAACAAAGTTCATAAGTACAAACATCAATATCAAGGGCCTGACATATTGATTTGTCCTCCTTTGCTAGGTACCACTCATGTACTCTAGGGTTTCTTGCCACTGTATTAGAGAATGTGACAGGACTCCTGAGGATGGGAATTAAATATTATTTTTATTATTGTGTTGGTCTTCATCCACTGAGACAGCATCCTTGTTCACTTGAACACATTCATATTCCATAGAGTCATGACGCAGGTACACTCCTCCCTATATATCCCCCCACCACTGACACCACACACCAGTGATCCTCCCCTGCCACAGTTATGACTTCTTTGCAATCAAAATGGTGTGAGACATGACTCCCTAAAAACGAAGGCTAAAAAATAAAAATAATCAAAAATACAAAATAAAAAAATTATGAATAAAATTAAAAAAATTTTTGCATTGTATGTTTCATACCCATAAAATCTGTTATCTTTTAAGTATAGTGACACTTTCTTCTGTAAGTTCCCCCTGTGTCTTATTTTTTTCACTTTATTTTCAAAGAAGCTTTATGTAACAGAAAAATATAGGGAATTCCCATATACCCCACCTTCTTCCCCACTCACATTTATCCCTGTTATCATGTATTATCTTACATGAGTATGGTATATTTGTTACAATTGATGAACAAATATTGAAGCATTGCCACTAACCATGGTCAATAGTTTACATTATGGTTCACATTCTGTACTGTACACTTTTATAAGTTCCAACAAAGTGCATAATGGCCTGTATCCATCATCGCAAGTTCATGGAGAACAATTATAATGCCCTAAAAGTGCCCCATTCTCCATCGATTCTTCCCTCTCCCTCCCCTCGGAACCCATGTTAACCACCAGGTTGCACTTTTTGAAGAATAAGATTCATATTTACATGCAAAAATATTGAGGGCTTGACATATTGGTCCATCTTTTTTGTTAGGCACTGCCTGTGTTCTTGAGAGACTCTTGCCCCTCTATTTGAGAACCTAGCAGGACTCCCCAGGATGAGAGTTTAATATTTGCTTGTTTATTGTGTGGGTCTCCACTCACAGAGATAACACCCAATGACAAAAGGAGCCCTTTCATATTCCATAGAAGCTTGAACCCAGGTGTGCCTTTTCCCACATATCTCCCCACACCCGACACCCTGCACCAATAAACCCCCTGCTGTATGTGCTAGAAGAACATTACCACCCTTGTAGATTTTGTTTGTTTGTTGTTTGTTTGTTTGTTTTAGGAGGCACTGGAGATTGAACCCTGGACCTTGTATGTGGGAAGCAGGCAATCAACCACTGAGCTACATCAGCTCTCCCCACCACTGTAGTTTTAACCATAGATCTACAAATCCCCAGTGTTCACCTGTTCCTTCCTTCAGCCCTCCCCCCAGTTCCATGGATAGTCTAACCTAAACTCCCCAAACCTGCTCACCCTCACATTCCAGCACTGTTGACACCATTCACATCCCTGCACCATGATCACCCTCATCAACTGCCAACCCACCCCCTTCTTCCCTATCATAGGTTTTGCCCATATTGAGCATCAGCTCACCACATTCTACACCCTTTCTGTCTCTGATAACCTCTCTTTCAGATTCTAGCTCAGTGAGTGTGCTCAGTTTGCTTAGATCATATCAATTAGGTCATGTAATAATTTGTCCTTTAGTGACTGGCTTACTTTACTCAGCAAAAGGTCTTCAAGATTCATCTATGTTGTTCCATGTGTCAATACTTCATTCTTTCTTATATCTGAGTAATATACACTGTATGTATATAACACAATTTGCCTATCTAGTCATCTGTTCACAGACACTTGGGTTGCTTCCAACTTTTGGAAATAGAAAATAATGCCACTATGAACATTGGTGTGCATATACCTATTCATGTCCCTGCTTTCAATCCTTCTAGGTATATACCCACCTTTGGGATTGCAGGATAATAAGTCAGTTCTATAGTTAGCTTCCTGAGGATCCACCAAACTGTCCTCAACCATGGCTGGACCATTCTATATTCCTACCAGCAGTGGATAAGGGTTCCCTTTCTTCCATATCCTCTCCAACACTTGTAGTTATCTGTTTCTTTTAATAGCTTACAGTCTAATAGGTGTAAGATGATATCTCACTATAGTTTTGATTTTCAATTCCCTAATAGTTAGTGATGCTGAGCATTTTTCATGTGATTTTTAGTGATATGTATTTTCTCTTCGGAAAAGTGTCTCTTCAAATGTCTTGCTCATTTTTTTTTTTTTTTTTTTTTTTTTTGAGGTACTAGGGCTGGGGATTGAAACTGGGACCTCGTATGTGGGAAGCTAGCAATCAACCACTGAGTCACATAGGCTCCCCTGAGTTGTTTTTTTCTGTTTGTTTGCTTGTTGTTCGTTTGTTTGTTTGTTTTTAAGAGGCACAGGGAACCAAACCCGAGATCTCCCTTTTGGGAAGCAAGCGCTCAACTGCTCAAGCCACTCTGCTCCCTTGTTGCCCATTTTTTAAGTGGGCTGTTTGTCTTTTTATTTTCAAGATATAGGATTTCTTTATACATGCTGGATATTGGGCCCTTTTTGGATAAATGATTGCCAAATGTTTTTTCCCCATTGAGTAGACTGCCTTTACACTTTCTTGACAAACTCCTTTGAAGACAAAAGCTTTTAACTTTGAGGAGGTCCCACCTATCTATTTTTTTATTTTATTACTTGGGCTATGGGTATAATGTTTATGAAACCATTTCCTATTACAAGCACTTA
The DNA here is from genome assembly GCA_026826555.1 of Tolypeutes matacus. Taxonomy (NCBI): domain Eukaryota; kingdom Metazoa; phylum Chordata; class Mammalia; order Cingulata; family Chlamyphoridae; genus Tolypeutes; species Tolypeutes matacus. The sequence goes on from JAKSZT010053895.1 coordinate 511,628, forward strand.
TGAGAATAGATGCTTCCCTACATTATCTTCTAGGAGCTTTATGGTCCTGTTTCTTATATTTAGGTCTTTGATCCATGTATAATTTTTATATAGACTTGAGATGTTGATCCTCTATCATTCTTCTGGATATGAATATCCAGTCCTCCCACCACCATTTGTTGAAGAGGCGATTCTGTCCCAGGTGAGTGGGCTTGGTGGCCTTGTTGAATATCAGTTGACTGTATATGGGAGGATCTGTTTCAGAACTCTCAATTCAGTTCCATTGGTCAGTATGTCTATCCTTGTGCTAATACCATGCAGTTTTGAACTCTGTAGCTTTGTAGTATGCGTTAAAGTTAGGTAGTGTGATTCCTTCAATTTTGTTATTCTTCTTTACTATACTTTCTGGCTATTTTAGGGCCACTTGTCCTTCCAAATAAATTTCATAATTAGCTTTTCCAATTCAGTAAAAAATGCTGTTGTAATTTTTATTGGGGTTGCAATAAATCTGTAAATCAATTTGGGTAGGACAGACATCTTAATGATGTTTAGTCTTCCAATCCATGAACAAGGAATATTCTTCCATTTATTTAGGTCTTCTTTGATTTCTTTAACAATGTTTTATAGTTTTCTGTGTACAAGTCCTTTACATCTTTAGTTAAGTTTATTCCTGGATATTTGATTCTTTTAGTTGTTATTGTAAATGGAATTTTTTTGTTGGATTCCTCCTCAGATTGCTCATTATTGGTGTACAGAAATATTACTGATTTTTGTGTGTTGATCTTATATCCTGCCACTTTACTGAACTTGTTTATCAGTCTAGAAGCTTTGTTGTAGATTTCTCAGGGATTTCTTTGTATAGGATCATGTCATTTGCAAATAGTGACATTTTTACTTCTTTCTTTCCAATTTGTATGTCTCATATCTTTTTCTTGCCTAAGTGCTCAAGCAAGTACTTCTTTTTTTAATTTTTTTTGCAAGTACTTCTAATACAATATTAAATAAGAACCATGACAGTGGGCATCTTTATCTTGTTTCAGATCTTAGAGGGAAAGCCTTTAGAATTTCACCATTGAATATGATGTTAGTTGTGGGTTTTTCAAATATACCCTTTATCATTTTGAGGAAGTTTCTTTCTATTCTTATCTTCTGATGTATTTTATTCAAGAAATAATGCTCTATTTTGTCAAATGCTTTCTCTGCATTACTAGAGATAGTCATGATTTTTTTTTCTTTCGATCCATTAATGTGGTGTAGTACATTGATTGATTTTCTTATGTTGAACCATCCTTGCATACCTGGTATGACATCCACTTGAACATGGTGTATACTTTGTTTAATGTGCTGTTAAATACAATTAGCAAATATTTTGTTCAGGATTTTAGCATCCAGATTTATTAGCGAGATTGAGCTGTAGTTTTCTTTTCTTGTGGTATCTTTAGGTGGTTTTGTTATTAGGATAATGTTGGCATCATAGAATTAGGTAAGCAATGTTCCCCCCCACTTCTATTTTTTTTTTTTAAGTGTTTAAGCAGGATTGGTGTTAGTTCATTCTGGAATGATTAGTCGAATTCCAATTTGATTGGAGAGTTTATCTATTAACATTCAATGTTATTACTGTCATGGCAGTTTGAAAATTTTTGTTTATGGTTCATCCATTTTTGTTTTATCTAAAAATCTTTGCCTAACTCAAATTCACAAAATTATTTTTCTATCAATTTTCTATAGGTTTTATAGTGCTAAGTTTTACACAGGTCTATTGATAAATACAACAGCTTATGTAGACCTTGAGGACATTGTCCTAAGTGAAAAATCCAATGTGAATGGTCACATACTGCATGAATCTATTTGTATAACATTTCCCAATAGCAAAATTTTGGTGACAGATAATATATCAGTGATTTTCAGGAGAAAGTGCTAGAAAGATAATTTAATTATGAGGGGGTATAGCGAGAATTGTTTTCTGGTGATAAAACAGTTCTGAATCCTGATTATGGCAACCAAATCTTGCTTTCTATTTGTGGCAGACTTCAGTGGCTCCACTCACAGAAAGAAGACTTGAGCCAGGCAGCCCTTCACAGAGATGGTTTTCTTCTGAGACAACAGAGTCTCCAGCAGCTTTGGCACTGTTACAGAAGAGAAACAAATATTCAGAAAAGAGAGGTGATTCAGGAAGTAGTACATGGGAGTGTGGAAGTGAGAATCTGCTCTGATCACCAGAACCATCATCAGGTTCCCTGTCATGGTCAGGATGTAAATCTCCAGAAACAGCACAAGGAAGAGAGGCTGGATGTGTGGGTCAGCAGACAGACCAAGGAGGATGAACTCACCTATGGTGCTATGGTGTTCCAAGGTAATTTATATGGGATTTTGTCTAGAAATAATAATAAAAACAAAAATGAAATCTCTTCTTGCCACATTACTACCAGAGCAGAGGATCTTGATCCCAACTAATTTATGCTTACATATGCCTTGATTTTTTAAATTGTATATACCTTTTTTAAAAAAAAAACTTTATTGAAGTATATCATTCATACATGAACCTACATAAACTATAAGTGTTCAGTAAACATCATGATCTTACAAAAAAAACATGCATAACAGGGCTCCCACACATCACCCCCCACAAACACCCTGCATTGTTGTGAATCATTTGTTGACAAATCATGAATGAGCATCGTCAAAGTATTACTACTAGCTATAGTCTGTCTCTTCCTCTCCATATATTTTTTAAGGATTTATTTATTTACTTAGTTTTTTTTTTTTTTTTTTTACTGGGAGGTCCCGGGGATCGAACCCAGGTCTTTCCATATGGGAGACAGATGCCCAACCATTTGAGCCACATCTGTCCCCCTATTTACTTACTTTTATCCATTTTCACATCCCCCCCCCCCCATTTTTGCTGTTTCTGTGTCCATTCGCTGGGCAACTCTCTGTGTCTGTTTCCTGCCCTCTCTTCTCATCCTTCTCCTCCTGTCTTCACTGGGATTCGATCCTCGGAATCTCCGACATGGGAGAGAGGCATCCTACTGCCTGCACCACCAGTTCCTGGTTTTTCAGTGCATCTTGTTTTGGTTCTCCTTTGTGTCACTCTCCTGTTACGTCATCATCTTGCTGCATGGCTCACGGGGCCTAGCGGTGCACCAGCGTACAGGGCCTGGCCCATACGCCTTCAATAATTTTCTTATTTTTGTTTTTACCAGGAGATCCCAGGGGTCAAACCCAGGTCCTTCCATATGGGAGACGGACACCCAACCACCCGAACCACATCCGTCCCCCTGCTATATCTCTTAAGGTTGACCAAAGGTATCCAAAGTTACAGTCTTTTCCCATACAGGATGGTCATATAATAAATCAGGCTTAGTTTATCACCAGCATTCTAAAAACCAGACATAGGGAGAAAAACTAGGTCTGGGGACACATGCATGGTTTTCTAATATTGCGAATGTTTAGCCTATCCTGATTATCACAAAATCAGGACAGTGAGAATATTCGGATCTCGATTGATTTTTTAAGTCATCTTTCTTTTAAGCCAACAATAAGCTTCAGTCAATTACTCTGGTTCAACCCCACAATTATTACCACCTAAGGGTTGATATTCTGTCTCAGAGTTTGCTGAAGAAATTTGCAAATTGTCCCAGATCTGGATCATGAGAGTTCCAAAATTCTCATTGTGTATTCTAGTGGAATTCATAGAGTGGATGTTCCTAAATGCGTCTTTTCTCTCACTCAGTCTCTTATTCCCATTCATATCCTTTCTATTTTATATACTGTTAATGGTTTTACTTTGTCTTCATTTGGCTTCTAACATGGTACTTTCACAGATATTGCCAATTTCCTCTTTGGAACATGTTTGAAAGTTGTAGCTATGGGCATGTGTGCAAATGTATGTCTATGTTTCTTTGTGTTTGTGGGACAGATAATGTGAAAGAAGGAATTATTGAGGAGCTTACTGAAGTCATTTTGCAGAAGACAAAACTGAGTATCAGAGATATATAGCTATCTAAATTTGCCAGTTCAAAGAGTCAGGATATGACACTTCTATGTAGGACCCTAAGACAAGAGCATTTCCTACCAGATAGTGCCTTCCAACCAAGACTTGGCAATGAATGTCCCCTGTCAAACCACACCTAGAGGCTTCAAAGGTTGTCCTTCTGGAGAACCTCAATACTGAGGATAGACTAGTGAACTGGTCCCTGAGCATCCATGATTTCCCTTTGTCTCTGTCTTTGCTTGTTAGGAATGGGCTATCTTTCTATACAAATTCTTTTCATATTGATATTCATTTTAAATTCAACTTTTTCCTTAGGTCACCCTTGAACATTACCTTATCTGAATCCACCATAATATGTCATAATAAAACAAATATTCTTCACTGAATACCTGATAAATGTAGGTACTCTGAACACTTTTGTTTTTAATATTCAGAAAAAAATTGGGGAAAGTCATTACACTGGATATTTTCAAATATTTGGATATCTTCCTAAATGTTATTACACCATGATTCCAATTCTGTTCTGTCTGACTGCAAAATTTGTGTTCTTTGTTTCCTGACCCTCTACCTCCCTTCTTAAAAATTTCTTAATAATTACTTTTTTTTTCTACAACATGATCTTATCTTTCATATCACAATGAGTAACTCTCTTCCCTATATGCAATCACAGTAATTCACCTTTTGTTTCTGGTAGTCAGTGTTCAAATGTGTGTAGTATGTTCTCTTTTTCCTTTCCAATGACAGTTTAATTTCTTGAGGATAGTGATCATGCTCTATAATATTTTATATCCAGAAAATTTGGAACAATGAAGGGAAGTGCACACAGTGGAATTCCAATGAGGATTGGTTGAATGAAGAAATAAAGTAATGAAGAAAATAGTGAAGATTATGTAGCTAATTTTGGGAGAAAAAGGGAAGGCATCAAGTACACAAATTTGATAAAGACCCCAAAGTAAAGGGGAGTGGAGGGAACAAGAAATGCTCTGTGTGTGTGTGTGTGTGTGTGTATGTGTAGGGTAAGTTTCTTGCTTTTGTGGAGGCACTTTACTTGTGTACTTCCAGTACCTACCCGATCCCTGTACCTGAGATATCAACCCACAGCCACTAGCCAATTTTGACTATATTAGAAAAATTATTTAATCTCACCATGTTTAATCTATAGTCATTCATCCATTCATTTTTCTGTCATCAATTCATTTAAAAATTATGTCTGTCCATTTATATATTCATCCATTGATTTTGTAATTCATCCATTCCTTTCATAAATTTTCTTTATGTTTGTTTATTCATCTACCATTTATTCATAAGCCCAACTTTTCAGAAAACAACTATTCATGGATTGTTTGCTCTATGACAAATACTGCTAGGCACTGAGAGAAGACAACCTTATATTTACTGCTGTTCGTGTGTTATATGAATCCTCTTTTGTTCTTTCAGATATTGTCATACTTGCCCAACATTCGGTATTTAATTTTTCTCTAGCGGGAAACTTGAATTCTTGGCTATACTTTCAAATCATGCCTTTTCACGAAACTCATGCCTGGTGTGGTAGCTTCCTACAGTGTTCTGACAAGATCCTCTGCCCTCATAATCTGCCCTGTATTACTTTGCTTTATGCTGATTTGGAAGCATCTGCTCTGAGTGTTGCCCCAAACACTCACAATAACAAGTTAATTCTACAGTGCATTCTACATTCCCAGCCCTTGTCATTTTTTATTGTTTCTTCAGTATTAATATGGAATATGTACACAACTTTCCTGACAAATTATTTGGTTTAGTTTACATCATAGATTCAGTTCACATCTCAGTTCTACCTAGCAGGCTAATATAAAACAAGGGTGGCTCAACTCAATTCAAATTAACCTACTGGAAAAATCAAATTTAAGCAATCTCTCCCAACTCTTTATTTGTCAAATTATATTAGAAGTAAATAATTTCTCTGGTATCTACAGAAACATAATCAATTAATTGCTTAATTAAATAATTAAGGCTGTTTTCTTCAAAAATATGAGAATTTTTGTTTGGAATTTTTTTTGCATTTATTAAGCAGTTAATTGCTTAAATCTTCCAAATTTACTCTTGGTCCACCTTGTACTCACATATCCAGAAGTATCATTGAGGGTTTATTCTACAGGAGTATATTTAAACATAAGGTAGCACTTCAAACAAGTCATAATATTAACACATTTAGATCAAATAAATGAATGATGATGACAATGTTGATGATGATGAGGATGATGTTGATAATAAAGAAGATAACGCTAGAAACCATTCAAGCACTTTATGTATATTAATCTAGAGGATTTGCCTTGCTTTTATCCTTTTATCCTTTTTCTATTAAAAAAAAAAAAACAGATCAGGAATGAGGCTGAGAAAGTTTAGGAATCTTGCCCAGGGTCGAACAGATAGGAAGCAGCAGAGATGGAATTCGAGCCAAAGTTTAGCATGTACCTTTCCACATCCTTTCTAAGTGGACCAGTATCTTGAAAATGTTCTTTGAGAAAACTGGTCTTCATAGGAAAGCATTGCCTAGATGATATCTTGATTTGGACATTTCTTGGACTCTAGCTGTAGGCAAATAAATTCCCATTGTCCAACCCTAACCATTCCATGGCATTTGTTTGAGCACCCTAGGAACTAAAACTGGAGGGCGCAGGTAACTTATACAAATTGAGGTTATTCCCATAGATTATGATAATTGGTTTTCATATTAAATTTGAATATAGAAACCTTGTTCTTCCACCATGACATTTTTTTTATGCCAGCATACAATAAATGCACTATCACCATTCAAATACAATGATGTATTAAACCCATCTTGTTTTCATGTCCTCAGATATGACCCCAAGTATCTCACAAGTACACACAGTTATTTTGTTGAAGAACAGCCTAAAAATTCACACCATGGAACTCAAGGTAGAGTGTTTGTGTTATTCTACCTGATTATTGCTTGTAGACTGATGATGCCAGATAACTAATGGTTTCTTCTTCAGACTCATTATATTTACCATGCTTTTAATTCTGGGACTAGAATGATTTTAGTAATTCTCCATTCTTAACTAAAATACAATTTTTTGTGTGTTTCACATATATCATATTCATTACTAATTCTGTATATTAGAATATAAATTACTTCAAAAAATCATTTGAATAAATTGGCAGCTTTCAACCAAGCATGACTTTTCTGGCTTTTCCTGCCCTTCAGAATTTGGAATTATCTGGACATATTTTTAGTAGTCATAACTGGGAAAGATGCTACTGGCATCTAGTTAGTAGAAGACATGGATGCTGCCAAAACATCCCACAGTACACAGGACAGCTCCACTACAAAGAACTATTCAGCTCAAAATTCAAATGGCCAAGGCATTAAGTGACAGTGTCAATCAAGTTTTAGGAAAAGATTCCTAATATGCCAAGTTATATCTCTTCTTTCAATTAAGATTCATTTCTGTGATGTCCTAAACCCAATATAGATCAAGAGTCCTTCGAACACTTTCAGTAGCAGTACTATATTATTTCGTGAAAGAACTAGAGTTTATCAATATCCTACAAGCAAATATCCACAGTATTTAGAAATAAGGAGTCAACAGCAGAACATGAATAAACCAACATTTAATTATTGGTGCATTTGCACTAACAATGATCATTACCCTGTGAAGCAACAAAACTGTTTCCATAATCTAATTTGCCATGCATGACTGCCCAGATTCCCAACAAACCAGAAACTCTGCTAACTCTCATGCACAAACCTTTCTTTGAAAGAAGCTTTGACTTACCATAACACAGTTCACAACTGTTCTTTTACAATTAAGCCTGGCACTGGGTGGATAAAATTTAAATTAATTCCTTCTCCCAGCTTGCATCTGCACTCTCACCCTGCAGTGAGAAGTGTTCACTGATGCTTAATTTGAACCTGTTCCAATTAAAACTTAGGTAAACTATAATCACAGTCAGAAGTAGCACTCTAAGATGAAGACATGGCTCACAGGACACAAGTATAGATTGGTTTGTGAAATGTAATTACTTGAGTATTTAAGTAATATAGCTCTAGCAACAGAAGTAGAAAACAGCTTTTCTACTTCTATTGACTTTCACACAATGGATATTTATTAGATGAGTTTAGAAATTATTTATGACTCTTCTTGCCAGAGACCAAAATAAATAACTTTATTCCTCTTTTATTACAGCCAAAATTCAAACATTCCATATCAAATGTTCATATACTCAGTAAAAAACAATTTTTTGGATGAAAATGATTTCTTGTTGCCATTTAACATAGAACAAAAATGAGATTTCTTTATCTCATGAATTTAATTTGAATCCAGTTTCTATCACTTCATAACTGTGAGAACTTGGGCCACTGCCTTGGTTTCCTCATCTAAAAAATGGGGATTAAATTAGGTTCTAATTCTTAGAATTGTTGTGTGGAATAAGTTAACACAATGAAAGCAAGTAGATGAATACTTGGCAGTTGGTAAGTGATTAATAAATATTTGCTACTGACTTTTTGTTACTCTACTCACATACTCTTACAAAATTTTGAAAGCAAACCTATTCTCCCACATTAATCCATATGTAAGTCTTCTTCAGTCTGGCTTATGACTCAACCATTCCTTAATGACAAAAATAAGACACCAGTTCCAAATTTGAGTAGGTATTTTTTCAGTTCTACATCATCAGGATTAAACTACAGTATTTGTCACTATTGATCACTCAGTTGCGTGACTTTCTTTTCCCAAGGCTCTCACCATCTGCATTCAAAATTATACCTAAAATCTAATATAATCATTAACACACTGACCACTAAATTAATCTTAAGGGAGATGTTTTTAAAATCAAATCCATGGGCAAAGGAAATAACCTGCAAGACAGTTAAAAGTAATTGTACAGCTTTCCCGTGATTTCCCAAATTAGGTATACAGACAAGAAGGAAGTTGCCACTCACATGCCTACTTCAAAGACCATCAAATATTCCATATTTCTATTCTATTTTTTAGTCTCAACATAAAAATGAACAATGGTTTAAAGTAGACTTATTATCTTTCTATTATAGACATTGTTATCCCAGCAATGGAAGAACTTTTATCATGGATGTAACAATAATGGCCACCAGAGGTTCAGAGGGGAGGGAGAGGGAAGAATTGGTGTAATGTTGGCATTTTTGGGACTTAAGAATTGTAGTGCCTAATATTCAAGTGACAAATACAGGCCATTATACATTTTGTCATAACCTATAAAATTGTGCATGGCAAAGTGTAAAGTATAATGTAAACTATATACCATGGTTAGTAGCAATGCTTCAATATGTGTTTATGAATTCTAAAAAGTGTACCACACTAATGAAAGATGTTAATGTGGGAAAGTGTGGGGGTGGGAGGGGGGTGAGGCATATGAGAATACTCTATATTTTTTATTTAACATTTATATAATCTAAACTTCTTAAAAATTAAAAAGAAAAAAAAATTACAACCTTGCTGTGATTTCCCAAATAATGTATACAGACAGAAGGAAGTTGCCACTTATGTACCTACATCAAAGACCAATAAACATCCAATATTTCCATTCAAATTTTTAGTTTCAACATAAAAATTCCAAAAGATCATTCTAATTGGTATCCTCTGAGACCCCTACAAATTTCTACTTGTTGTGTTAATGAGTCTAAACTTGAGTTTCAGCCTGTGACTCCAGAGAACAAACGTCATTGGTTCTTCTGTCTCTTGGGCCAACAGCCTCAGCCATCCCATTACTGACTGCATAGTCATATATCTCTCTTTCAGAAGGGATATATGTGAGAATCACTCACTTCTCAGATTACCCTAACACAGTTTTTAGGGACAAAGAGTTAACTAAATGAAGTGATGCCCCTCTGATTAAGTCTATAGCTATCAGATAGATGCCCTCCTCTGTTCTTTTGCTGTTGTTTCTTTCTTTCTTTCTTTCTTTTCTTCTTTCTTTCTTTCTTTCTTTCTTTCTTTCTTTCTTTCTTTCTTTC